>JBBPMJ010000340.1:0-35025 GCA_038090255.1 Austroboletus niveus
TCACAGTCTCTGGGTCCAAGATAATGCAACCAGTGGCCTTGACCCTCCTCATTTATACCATCAGCTTGCGTCTCGCTATCGACTGTAACGCCTGCTTCCTTCATGTAAGTACCACTTTCCATCGTTTATCCATCGTGCTTCAAGCTTCTTTCAGAGTCTTCCCGGCTTGTCCAGGTTTTTGCACGCGATACCCTTGCTGGGCACGCTTTGCGTGGCCATCTTCGAGTTGGCATCTAGCATGCATTCGCCAGCGCTCGTAACGCTAGGCCTTCTTTCGGGTGTTTTGCCTTTTGTTGCCATTGCTATTCATCATGGAAGACGATGTGACAATGAGCCGTTCACGGCTCCACTGCCTATACACCTGCGGGATGTGACCGTACCCGTTGTCACTAATTGAGGGGTGATTGGTATCACGATTAATCACGCAATTGGATTGTAGTATAGTATTTAAACATCCTCAACCTCGAATTGACCTTGCCGTCTGTGCACTGTTCTTGTACTATCTCCCGTCGTGATAATCGTGTCGTTTCTCAATCTCATTCGCGTTCTCTTTTGTGTGCTTGAGTGCGCTCCAGTTTTTGTCCCCGACAAGACTCGGTTCTGTTGAGTACATACGCTAGGACATTTCGACCGCTCGCATGCCGGCTCAAATTTTCCATACGACGCATTTCTCAGTCCGACTGAGGCTCATTGACAGTCGTTAGTTTCATCATTAGTTGATAGTAGACAAGATACTACTTACTTACATGAATACCAGCCGATATCAAGTCAGTGGCAAACTGCACCCAACAGTGAGGTGCCGGGCACTATTTCGGATTAATAACTGCGTGATAATCAAAGGTCGGGAAACAAGGGCCTGAGCGCACATACAGAAGGAACGTCCCGTCATGCATTTACTGGCATTGCCAACTATGGTGGATACAATAGTGGTGGTAAAATTTCATCCCACCGACGAACAACACAAATACTACTTACTGGGAGTATCTTCGTCCTTTAAGGCTGAACCTGTAAAATGATAACATATGGATAACCAATATTCGAATATGGTTGTTATTCAAGAATTAAAAGAAAAATTACTGTCAAGAATAGTGATAGATTTACAACCGAGCAGGAGCAACGGTGCTAGGTACAGCCCCGTCTAGAAAACATCCAACTGCGCGCTAAAAAGAAAAGAAAGCCAATCAATATATTGAGCTCTTGGATTAGACTGGGAAGCGAGAAATATTTTTCAGAGAACCGAGGCTCAACATCAGAAAACATCCAAGGGACATTTCTTTTAGACGGCACTTCCTATTTGCATTCGGTTGAAATCATCGTGGAGAGAATGGGGGCACAAAAGAGAGAAAATATGGCCTACTTACCTGGGGGTGGGTGGCAAACTTTGTAGCTCCGATCGAATAACCCTTGCGTTCATCGCGATTTCAGCATTCTCACGACAGCCGACGGCCTCAGGGGATAAACAGGATAACAAAAACTGCGAACAAATTCGTTGGCAAAGTCCTCTGTCGACATCTCGTGAGTGTTTCCGCTCAGGATACTCTACGATCGACTTTTTCGTGTGTGTCACCTTTTTTCCCGAGATTTTCTGTGCGGTTTCCAGCCAGATCGCTTGTTCCGATGTTTAGCTTGGATAAGTTTTTTCTGGACGCTGTCGTATTTCGTATATTCGGTTTCTGTTATTTCGCTCGCCATTCACTTTCGGATATCACACTAACATGAGCCAAGGACCGCCGACCGCCACCCATGGAGAACGCCCTCCCAAGCGTACCGCCCGAGCCCGGTCCCTCTATCGTGCAACGTGCGTCTCATGACATTTCTCACCACCTTTCCCTCCCTCATAACCAACACAGCCGTCGATCCAAATGCGACACCCGTCAAACGGAGACCGGGTAGGCCCAAAGGCAGCGGGAAAAAACAGCCCTCTGAAAATCCTACGGTCATTGGAGAGAAGATAAAGCGGCCTGTTGGGCGGCCCAGAAAGGATGGTCTTCCTGCTGGCTCCGTAGGTCCACGTCGAGGAACTCAGTCACGCAAATCCGCAAAGGCCCGCGCAGAGCTCGCGCAGGGGCCCCCGGGTGTACCATTTCCAGGCGTAAGCCTCGTCGCTGTCGCTCGGTGTGCCTTAGTTCTGAACGCCTCCCTTCAGGCCTATTATCCGCAGCATCCCGGGATCCCCAATTGGCAGACGGGATTCGCCCCGCTGAACGCTCCTGGGTCTGTCTCTGCACCTCCACTTACCATTTTCAATGGCACTGCAGGTGGACCTTCTCACCACCAATACCATGTCGACCCCAATCTTAACAAGGATGAATGGGAGGAACTCTTGCGGACCAAGCCCAATGTCTTCCTGCAGTCCTTGCTCGCGACTCTCGCTGCCCCGAATCCACTCCCTAGTGCAGGGCCGACGGTCGAGGATGCTTTCAAGTCTCATCTGGCCTCGTTGGCCCCATCTACCAGTCAAACCAAGGACACTCACTCTATACCTTCATTGTATTCGATTCTCAAATCATTCTGGCTTCCGTGTTCAGCGGCCTACCTCTTCCTTATCGCTTCTGGTCAAAACTCGCGCATCTACTCGGAGCATAGATTCTTTTATTGGGATCCGCTCCCACTTGTATTCAATGGCATTCAGTGTTCCACCTGTTCGTCGTTGCTCACGAATCGTGGGCGGATTAAATCCGGACCGATCAAGGTCTACGACCTCGAAAAGCCGTTCTTTATCATTGGTTGTGAATACGTTTGCAAGAGCCCGACGTGTACTGCCGGCACGACATCGGAGGGTCGCAGGTTCGCGAGCACAGACGCTTCGATCATGCAAGCCCTTCCGACCAGGCTCAAAGAAGAGTTCCCCGCTAAGCTCCTTCAAGGCGACTCCGACATGGGAAGCGGGATGAACGTCTGGAACTGGCATGCGATGGGTGTTTCCAAGTCCCTCTGGAACATGGTCAAGGGCTGTTTGAAAGCCGGGATGTCCAAAGATAGCATCCTCCATGTTATTGCCGCCATCCAGAGTCCTGTTAAAGATGACCGAGATAACAAGGAGGAAGAGGAAGAGGAAGAAATGCCGAGCGAAGATGCGCAAGGCATCTCAGCAACCAGTCGGCTTGAAACGGCAACGCTAGCCACGCCACAGCATGTGGGTAATTGTATTTTCTCATCGCTCCCATTTTCATTGGTCGATTAGGAAACCTCGGATGAGTATGATAATGCGTGGAAAGCCAACAGCGCTACAGCAGAAGCGGGTCCAAGTCAGGTTCCCCTAACTCAGCGATCTCAACCGGAAGTACAATCACAGAGTCAGGTTCATGCGCAGGCGCAGGCTTCCTCCTCCACAATGCCCAGCGTCACAGCTGACGTTTCTGCGTCGTCCTCGGCTGCTCCTCAGCCCACACCTTACGCGTTTGCCCAAGCTGCGCCATACGTGAGCTATCCATATCCCGGCTATGCCTACTTTTCCCCCGCACAGGGCCAAAACGTGCCACATGCACATCCTGGGGCGGACCAAAATGGTTTGAAGAGGCCATTCGGGTATGGTGAAAGTTCATCCGAAGTCGCGATCCTGGAGCCCTCTCAAAAGCGCACACGTCATTGTTGTAAGTGTGGTTCTCAGGATTGCAAGGGTAAGGGCGGACGCTCGTTTTGCCTCAATGCCTGCCAGGACTGCGGCAAGACGGATTGCCGTGGCAGGAACAGCAGACGGCCTGACAAGATTTGTTCAGAGGCTTGGGTTTGATGGGAAAAATGTAGAGGAAGGATTTCAATGCGCAGAGCGAATCGTTGTCATTCCTGATACAAGTTTGGAATATGTAAGCCCGATTGGAGTGTTACGGATAGATGATAATCCCTCTGTACTTTTCTGCCTGCCGCAATTTCAGGAAATGCGCGTTGAGACACTGTTCAAAGATAGGTTGACTGCGAGACTACGATGGGTCTTTCGGCGAAAGTACCTACATAGGGTGCCACCGATACTTGTCCTTGCAGCAAATGCCACCCTACCCTAAATATGTGCATAGGAGTCTCTTTCTTAACAGACGTCATCAATGACAGTGGGAATGTAAAAGGTGAGTACACCTCCGGCATCCGCCACGTCTCCAATGTACACGTAGAGAATTGCGCAGTGATTTTGACAGATGCCTACATTGGCAGCAGTAGGAAGGGTTGATCACAAGCAGAAGATAATGGATACATACATGCGATGGTCGTGGTCGAGACGACGTGACTGTTTAAGAATTTAATGAAGCTGCGAATGGAAAGATGCACAGCAAAGAGTTTTTCTGGATCAAGCTTATCCAAAGGTTCGGTTTCAATGCCACTCTCGTCGGGCGCATGTCCTACAACACAGGCCGTGTAACTGGAACGTGATATTTGGGTGAGAGGGTGGCTGCTTACTCATGGACGGGTTGGTGCGTCCCAACCACTGCGTTTCCAGTTTAACCGTGTCGGTACTGATCGCGAGCTGGAGTTTGCCGCTGTTGTTAGCCTTGAGTGCCAATACATCGGAAAGCGGACGGAGCCTCTCTACGATCGTGCGCATCTTATGCAGCTGAGGTAGCAAGATGGTGACCTGGCCCGTCGTTCCTTGAATGTCGTCGCCTCGATCAAGGCAAGGAAACGCACGTCTGGCTCGGGACACAGGGGTTCGCGAAGTTTATCGACTTCGGAAGGACGCATGACGTCTATGCGGACGTCGTGTGCCACGCGTACCTTGCAGCCCGACCGCGACACGCCGAACATTTCAAAGCTGAGCACGGCCTGGTCGTTCTTCTTGGCGAGCTTCATGACGAGTTCGTCGGCATCGTAGGCGGGCAATATCGTAGCTGCCACGGAGGATGCGGATGCAGAAGACGATGAGGAGCGGAGGGCAGAGAGAAGTGCTTCGGTCGAGAGGGAGACCGTGATTTTGTTGTCTGCGTTGGATTGTATACGGTAGTTGGAAAAGAGCGACTCGACTTTGACGACGCTGTCTCGTGTGTCAAGCAGGGCAACTTGTGCACGCGAACGAGGCTCACGACCAGACCTGGATGCCGCCCTCGTTGGCGTCGTCGTTACAGATGATGTGCATCTCGTCCTCTGTAAATTTGATGATGCATTTCTTTTGCAGCTTCTCGATGGCCTGTATGATACCTGGCCCGACTTTCGCGTCAAGAAAAGAGCTCTTTGGGAATACTCACGGAAGAATATTGGAATGTTTTCTACGGTCGCTCTGAAGCGCATGTCGATTTGAATGACAGCGGACAATTGACGCGACTGCGTTGGGGCACGATCACGTGAACAGCGGATGTATCCGAGAAAGGCGGATCCTTGGAGAACCCAACTTCGAACTTTTCTTTCGTTCTCCACCTCATGTCCAGAGAAATCATCAACATCCAGGCAATTGATTCTTTTTCGCACCATGTCTTCGTGACTGACTTGTCTTTGGTTCGTTCATAGGCGGGACAGGTAGTTCAAGTTGTGTTCACTCCAGTAACCCTAATACCTGACCAAAATATTTCAGGCTGGAAATCAAGTCGGAGAGAGGTTCTGGAAGGTGCTCCTCGCCGAGCATGGGCTGGACGATTCAGGGGTATGATCCTATCGTCGCGTACGTTTCTTCGGATATTGACCTGGTCGGCGTTTGTACGCGGGACCTTTGTGCATGCAGATGTACGTGGGGAAAGATCCTTTGCAAATAGAGCGCGTCAGTGTTTTTTCCCTTTTGAATGCGAGGATCTCGTCTTAACTCGGTCCATTAGGCTGGGGTGTATTTCACGCCCGTCGATTCCAACGGTCCGACCAAATACGTCCCCAGGAGTGTCCAGGTCGATCTCGAGAGTGGGGTTTGCAATCATGTAATGTCCCATGACGTACTCGTTGGCATGCGAGACTCACGTTATTACAGTTGAGATCGGGGCCACTCGGAAAGCTTTTCAGACCCGACACGTTTTTTGCTGGTGAATCAGGGGCTGGCAATAATTGGGCAAAGGGATGTGAGTTAAAACATTACTCTGATATTGAATCACAACCAATGCACATTCTTCTTGGGAGGTAGACTACACTGAAGGTAAAGCACGCGGTCTTTCGAGCGCAAGTTTCAACTGCAACTATGTTTAGGTGCCGAGCTCATTGATCCCATTCTGGACATCGTTAGAAGACAGTCCGAGTCTTGCGATGCTCTCCAGGGCTTCCAAATCATTCACTCTCTTGGAGGAGGCACTGGTGCTGGTCTTGGTTCTCTGCTCTTATCCAAGTTACGCGAGGCAAGCAGCATTTACTGCATCGAGAAGATTTTAACTGACATTCTATAGGAATACCCTGATCGCATGCTTCAAACTTTCTCGATTTTGCCTTCTCCAAACGTCAGTTCAATAGGTTTGTAACAAGAGTTGCGCTAACAGTCGCCATTAGGTGTCAGAGACGGTCGTAGAGGTTGGCTTCTTCTTTGTCCTGCCCGTCATGTTTTAATTAACACCAAATAGCCGTATAACGCCTTACTCTCTATTCATCAACTTGTGGACAACTGTGATCTGACAATCTGCATTGATAACGAGGCGCTGTATGTTCATTTATTCAATTACATTTTAGGCTTTCTGAACAGGGGCAGGTATGACATTGCCGTTCGCACGCTCAAAATAAAGACCCCAACCTTCGACGACCTCAACCAAGTGAGAACTTTCGGTTATAGTCGTCCTGATGTTGATCATCTACGCAGCTTATCTCCAAGGTCATGTGTGGCGTTAGTACCAGTCTTCGGTTCCCTGGGCAGTTGAATGGGTAAGTCCTCTTTTACGTTTGACTACAGGGTGTTGACTGTTTGTTAGTGATTTACGGAAACTTGGGATGAACTTGATCCCATTTCCTCGAGTAAGGCTATCAATAATCAACCCTCCCGCAGAATTTTAACTGTACATTCTAGCTTCACTTCCTCATGCCAAGCTTCGCGCCTTTCTATGATCCAAAGGCGAAGGCGTTCCAGAAGCTCTCCGTTTCCGAATTAACCTCATCGTGTGTATCAAATATGCAGTTTAACCGGATTCTCAGTTTTTCACAGGCTCTTTGATCGCCGAAACTTGTTGGTGGCGTGTGATCCACGATTTGGGTAAGTATTCATTCTTATCTTTCTGGTGATTAAGACAATTCTCCGTAGACGATATCTTACCGCTGCTTGTATTTTCCGAGGAAAAGTATCTTCTAATGAGGTATGCGAATATGTTTGATGTACATGATCCCATCTAACATCCATCTCTGTAGGCAGAGGTAGGCCGAGCTGTCCGCTCTCTCATTATTTGCTGAAGCTTGCGGGCAGACTTCCGTCGCACAACTGCAGCGCAAGAACTCCAACCTTTTCGTAGAGTAAGCATGAGCGTATTCAGAGTATTCTTACAAATCTGAGCAAGTGATTTAGGTGGATTCCCGATAACGTTTCTGTGTCGCTTTGCTCGGTGCCGCCAGTTGGACAGCCTCAGGTTTGGTGGCTCTGAAATGCTATATGCAATGTTTCTGAAGCGTAATAGGCTGGTATTGCGCTTGCGAATTCGACTTGCATTCAAGAATTGTTCAAACGCAACCTCTCGCAGGTCTGTTTTTGGTGATGTCTAATGATTTCAGAATTGTTCACTTGTTATAGTTCGCCGTGATGTTTAAACGCCGTGCGTTCCTACACTGGTACACTGGGGAGGGAATGGATATTATGGAGTTTTCTGAAGCAGAAAGTAATGCCAACGACCTAATGTAAGAGGCTAATGTGTCTTTGTGCCATTCGACAACTAACTTAATTGTCGCTGTGTAGTGCCGAATATCAGCAGGTGAATTATTATTATATCAATTCGAGGTCGATTCTGACCTGGGATTATTACAGTATCAGGAAGCTAGTGTTGACGAAGAGGAAGAGGTGGAAGTGGAAGTGGCGGAACAATAACAGTACACCATTGGTGACTGAGTTTCATTTCCCTTTTATTTTGATTTCTTGCACACTTGGCCTTACCGTATCTGCTATCTCGCTTCATAATCAGTTGTCGGATCGATCACTATGCTCTACAACGTGTTGTCTTTTCCCATCGGTCGGAAGTTTCTCGGTGAAATTTCGGCCTAATGGCACCACGAGTCCTGCGGGGGATAAGTATAAGAAATCCCACTCGTCAAGTTTCTGACCCAGATGCATCATGTCGGGCGCGTACGAATGGCCATCCCGCTTTCTTGACTTAAAACGCGAGCTTGTCTCGACAACCACAGTAGAACTGCTTTCAGCGTCGTGGAACGACATCATCAACGAGCTAGCTATACGCACCGCCGAGATCGCGCAGGCTGGTTCTAACGTGTGTTTGTCCTCGATAGGCTTGTGCTGGGATTCTATGATACCTGGCTGACATTGCTCGACAGTACGTTCCCCAAGTCAACGTTGCGGACTTGGACAGGTTGACCTCTCAAGAGGTCGACGTAATCAAACGCAAAGGCTGCATTGTCATTCACGATGTCGTTGACATCAAAACAGCATCTGGTTGGAAGACGGAGCTCGAAGAATTCATCGAAGCTAACCACACTCGCGTGGAAGGCAAGTAACTAGCAGTCCACGCCATATCAACTCATCTTTACCTTATATTTATACAGATTTCACCGAACACGACGAACAATTTTTCCACCTCTAGTCAGTCCTCTTTTCAGATATTTTACCAAGTATCAAGTCCTGACCTCGATGTGCTGTTTCAGCTGGACACGCCCACAGGTGCAAGCCCGTTCACACTCGAACGTCTTGAAAGCCTCTACATGGCTCAATAGCTTATACCATGTTAAATCGGGGAAGAAGCTCGAAGGCGTCGATCTCTCTGTACCCTTGACGTACGCGGATCGGTTTCGCATTCGCCATCCCGGTAGTCATTGGAGAGACTTTCCGCCTCATGTGGACGGTATGTCGACTCGCGTCGTCCGTTATCATGATCTGACGCTTAACGGCGTTCAGGGGGTGCGATCGAGCGGTGGGAAGACGTGAATTTTCGTCGTTGCTTTGAGGATATTCTCGCTGGAAACTGGCGCCAGCATGATCCTTATGAACTCGAACACCGTCTTGACGCATGCACCTCGTTGTACGGTCTACGAGGTCAGTCGAGTGTGTTTAGGACGTTCCAAGGATGGCTTTCCATGAGGTGCGTTGCGTTTGAGATCGCATGCAATTTCATATATATATATTTGGTAGTGAAATAGCACCCACGCAAGGGACTCTCCGGGTCTTTCCAGACGTTCAACTCTCCAATGCGTACATGATCCTCCGTCCCTTCTTCCGCCCAACCGTGCCTGAAGATTCCCCCGAGATCCTCGACCCCAAGAACTGGACGTTCGGTAACGTTTTTCGTTTGATAATTTTCGAGTATGGCTTTGAATCGTTTCTATTGCAGATATCTCGACGGCAGACTTTCCTGGTATTCTTCCCTTGGACAATGGGTACACCGGTCCTCGGCCGACGCCGAAATTCCACCCGCATTTGAGGCTCGGAGAGACGATGACCTCCGTCCCTAAGGTTAACCCTGGTGACATGGTCTTTTGGCACTGCGTGAGCCTTTGTTTCACATCTGCTCGATTCGTTCATTGCACATTCAACGGCGCTTATTTTGTTTAGGACATGGTTCACTCTGTCGAGATAGAGCATACGGGCATGACTGATTCGGCAGGTAAGACCTCTCATTCATACTCGATCTTTCAATAACAGCCGCCAATGCGTAGTGATGTACATTGGCGCTGTTCCCAAGACGTCTTTGAACTCGGCCTACGTCGCCAAGCAGGTCCAGACGTTTTTCGAGGGCGAGAACCCACCCGACTATGGAAAGCATGGCCAAGGGGCGACGTACTATGTCGGGCTTGGGACGGAGAATGACGTGGAAGAACCTGCTGGTAAGGTGGCGATGGGTCTTCCCATCCGGGTGGCCTGATACGGCCCGGGGGTCGACAAAAGAGGGTTTTGCGAGAAGACAGGTGGATGTAAAGTGTACTGTATATCGCAATGCAGGTCTGCCACGACAAATGTCAGCACGACGGGAATCAAGATCAACAACGTCTGGGATCAACCTTTGTCGTAAACGCAACTAGCCAAGACTTAGCGGGTAATGACTGCCACTCGCTGAAGTACTTACCTGACCACACAAATTCCATTTTCCCCCCAGTGTGTGGCAGCGAATCTGCCACCATTGCATTATTTTGGGTAGGTTAAACCTATCACGCATTCACTGGGCGTCCGCTTTCCGACCGAACAGTCGTGTCCGATGGAACGGAATTGTCATCGCGAGGCTGATCGTTCTGCTCAGTAAATGCATGGTTACGGGTCAATCATAAGGTTTTTAACCACCGCAAAAGCTTCGCGGCGTGACCGAACTCACCACGCCAGCGATTCAAATGTGCATGTGGTTGACATTGAACTTTGATATGCTCCGAGCGTCCCTGGCATGACGAACGATTATTGAATGTGTCTCCAAGTTCTTCACGCCGTGCACGCTGATCCAGCGTCATGCGTCATCGACATCTACAGCAATACAGAAACTTGGTGCCTGAGGACTGAGTCTCTTGCACGAGCCGAACGACTGTCACATGTCAGTTTGTCACCAAGTCAAGAAATCTGCGTTAATCTGTGACCCGTTACCATTAGCAAAAGGTGGTGACAGAATCATTATCGACAAGGTTCACGGGTTGGTCCCATGCCTCAAGCGCTCAATTTCAGTTTCCTGCAGCGTCGTTCAAGCGTCGATATGCGGAAGATGAAAATGACGCGACATGGCTTTGCCATCATGTACGTCTGCCAAAATTGCTTTGTGTCAAAGCTCAAAATGCTCCTCCACATAATCAGTTGAGGATCACCTCCACTGTGTGGATGATGATAACCATTGAACAAAGAAGGTCCACCTCCACTGAAGCGATCTTCCGATACAAAAGATGACTGAACCACGTCGGTATGGTGCAACCGCGTTCAAGCGTCACCACTCTTCCCCGAATACTTAAACTCTTACTTACCTTTGGGAACGATGTTCGAAATGAGTAAGTCGCCGATGCGTCTCGTGGAGCCTTCTCTGATCATCGCTTCTTTGCATTTCTCCTCCTCCCGCAGCCACAAAACTTCCTTTCCCAACCATTCTCAATCCCTTGCGGGTCCCCACGGGTTACTACCCCATAGAAGTCGTCCAATTCTCCCGCGGCATGTCCCCCGAAGAGTCTTCGTTGCCCTTGCACTGGGCCCTCGCCATCCGGACATCTGCAGACCGCGGCAGCTGCCACGAGATTGTCGGTGACATGCACTCCTACGCAACACAAGACCGCTTCAACGTCTCACTCAAAAAAGAGTACCAACGCGACGACTGGCGGGGCAGTCACGTCGTTGGCTACGTCTCCCCGAACCGACTGGGCTATCTTTTGTACAGGATCGCGTTTATCCGAGTCGTTCGTCACCAAGCAACGTGGAACTGCCAGAATTGGGTGTATGAGGTGTTGGAGGGACTTCGTTATGTCGACGTGTACGCGGATGCGACCATGACGTTTGCGATGTTGCAGACGCACATGAGTTGTCTCTCGGAGGCTTTGGAAATCGGGGAAATTTAGATGATCTTGCGTGAAGTGTCGTCGAGAAGGGAACTAATATGTAGGTAGCGTGTGCATCCGAACTATCATGTGTAAGAATACGAATAACATTCATGGTGACCCATGCAAGGCAACGTCGTGCCATGACCGTGCCAGCGTTTGGCACCGCTCTCAGATTCTATGGCGGGAAAGTCATTACATGATACAATCAAAACCACCAATTAACTTGAAAGAGTGTGAGTACTACAATGCAACACTACACGTTCTTTAAAATTCGATCATCGTGACGCGTGATGAGTGCGCCTTCGATGGCTAATATCAAGAACAATGGGAGACAACTTGAAGAAAGGTATGTGACCCAGGCTGTGCTATTATCAGAATCTGATGCGACTTTGTCGATAAATTTGGCCAGGCGATGCGGCTGTTGCCAAATGAACAGATCTCGATCAGACGCCGGCCAAGTTTTGAAGCCCACTGATCATGCATCATGCTCGGAGCACAGATCGACTCAGCCTTGAGTTCCTTATCTGTATGGTCATACCAAGCTCAGCTGCTTTTTACGTTCAATACTCTCCGCAGCCTGTGAAAACCATTCCACAGCTAGATCCGATCAAGCTGGGCTTCCTGCCGTTGCGAAAACGTTGCATCAAGCTTGTAAATACGTGCAAAGTTTCAGTCTATATCATAGGCCCTCCTCGCTTCAGGCCGTGCATCCTTGATTCTATCGTCGGCGCCCTCCCATGTCTGCAGAGTTTGATATTATTTTTGCCGGAGGTAAGACTTTTGCGACACGTGCTTTTGTAGTTTCTCATTGGGCGGCCAGGTGGGACGACTGCGTGTGTTATCGCAGGAAGGTTGATTGCCGCGAACCCCAATCTCAAGATTCTCATCGTTGAGCGTGGCCAACATTCGCACAACGTCCCGAACCACGTCCAGCCCTGCAGATTCGTGGAACATCTTACGCCGAGTTCGACGACGCTCTCCTTTCACTTGGGCAAGTCAAGTGTGCACCTCAATGGGCGTTCCCCTGTCGTTTCATGCGGCCAAAGCGTCGGAGGCGGATCCACTATTAACCGTAGCTCGTCATCCGTTTCGATTGTTTCATTTACTAACGTGGTTCTTGGTTTTGGCAGTCATGGTGTATGTCCGAGGTGCCGCATCCGACTACGACGATTGGGAGAGGTTGGGTAACAAAGGTTGGAGCTTCAAAGAGGTTCTTCCGCTGATTAGAAAGGTTAGCAGATTTAGCACCTCAGCGTGATGACAGATGATTCATCATCGGCTGTCTAGATCGAATCGTTTGCGCCAATTCCACACAAAGAAACACACGGCTACTCGGGCCCGATTGAGGTGTCGACTGGTGGCGCCGATCTCGGGATCGGAAACCAGTTCCTGGATGTGGGAAGGGCATACGATCCGTCCCGCCCGCAGGTCCATGACAACAATGACTTCAAGACTGCAAATGCGTACAGCGTGAGTTGTTTTGCGTTTAGTCATCGGTTGTACTCACTATTTGTCCTCCGGCAGCCAGCTTACAAGTGCGTGCTCAATCCAACGACGAAATGTGTTTACCTTCTCATCCTCTCTCGACTAAAGATATATAGATCCTGTAACCGGAAAGCGCTCTGATAGTGCTTCGGCATATCTATATCCGCATTCGGGAAACCCCAATTTGAAGATTGTAGTCGGGAAGCGCGTAAAGCGCGTCATTATTGAGTACGTTAGATCCGAAAACGTGTATGAATCAACTCAAGTTAGTGGTAGAAACGGACGCGCGGTTGGTATTGAGTATACCACAAATGCGAAATCAAGTGAGGGGGTCAGTGGTGAGTTGGTAACGGTGAAGGCCACAAAACTCGTCGTTGTTTCTGCTGGAACGATTGGTTCATCACCTATCCTGGAGAGGTCAGGGATTGGTGCTGCATCTATTCTCCAAGAGAACCATACCCACGAAGTGGTCGATTTGCCTGGCGTCGGTGAGAACTATCAGGGTATGTTTAGGACACAAATGCTTGATTTCAAGACGTACATTGACAAGCTATTTGAAAGACCACACAGGGTTTGGTCCTACCTTTTACACATCCGACAAGATTCAAACCATGAATGATTTATGGAGAGATCCGGCAGCAGTTGTTGGCAAGTTATATGCTTAGTCTCGGTCATGTGTCCTGCTGATATGGTTAATAGCACATCAGAAAGAATGGGAACAGAGTGGGACGGGGAAAATTGCTCACAAGTGAGGCATTTCTTTACACCTACTCTAATGAGTTGTTGAATACCTTCCTTGAAGTGGACTTGAAGCTTTGTTGAAAGTGCGCCCGACAGCATCACAATTGGCATCTTTGGGGTCTACGGGACAGTCAAGGTGGAAAACATTCTTTGAGGACCGTCCGGACAAGCCGATGGGCATCATCGGAGCATTTTCCGGGTAAGTAGATGCCGCATGCATGTTTTGCAAAAAATTATTTTGCAAACCATCTTTTTGTTAGTTGCCCAAGCATCCGTTTCTTATCGCCCGATAAGAATTTATTCAGTTTTATGTGCTATATTGTAAGCAAGTTTTATCGCTTGCTTGTCGTTTTTTCTTCTAATGCATCAACATTCAAGCTATACCCAGAGTCGGTCGGAAGGGTACATATTACATCCGGAGAAGATGCGAACGCACCACTAGATATTGATCCTGGATACTTCTCCAAGTGCGCGTTCCATTTCCTTTTTCATTGCATGTTATACTCATTTGGACCTATTTCCAGAGCGGGCGACATTGAACAACTCGTCTTGCTGTACAAAATGGGACGTGAACTTGCTAGGCGTATGCCCGCATATAGAGGAGAGCCACCCAGCGAACACCCAATATTTCCGGATGGTAGTCCTGCTGAATGCAGAGAAACTGACGGACCTGTGCCAATAGATGCATCAGATATCGTATATTCTCGTGAAGATGACGAAGCCATAAAGGAATACCTTCGCCGTAAGGGTGAGCATTATCATCCTGTTCTGCCCATTCTTTTATGGCCTCGGCTGAACCCATTGTGACTTATAGTGATATCAACCTGGCATTCGGTGAGTCCTCCAAAGTAGGCGTTTTCGCACCCGTTGACGACTACGTTGAAAAACTAGCTCGGAACATGTGCGATGAAGCCTCGTGACCAAGGTGGGGTAGTCGATGCTCGTTTGAATGTATACGGTGTAGAAGGACTCAAGGTTGCTGGTATGTGGCGACTCGGATCTGTGCTTATTGTTATTCTCCTAATGTTGAGTTCATCAGACTTGTCCATCTGCCCTACGAATGTTGGAAACGTACGTCGTACTGTTTTACCGTGAGAAGCTCGATTTTGACTCTTTGTTCGCTTCTTTTCAGAACACCTATTCCACTGCGCTGTTGATCGGAGAGAAGGCTGCAGTCATTATCGCAGAAGACCTGGGTTTGGAGAGTCGAAGTCGTAAGTGCAATGTCATGTAAGTTGTCACACGGGGTACACACGAAAATGCTGGCGGAAAGGATGTAAAATAGTATCAGTAGAGAAATATATGACGAGCAGCGAAGTTCCAACGCGTTCAAGGTTCAAGATTTTACTTACTGACCATGAGATGATCATATTTTGCAAAATCTGGACACCACTGCAAAAATGTAAGAATTACAACGGCATTGAAGGTCACGACAGGCGATGTACTCGCCAACCTCAAGTGCAAAAATCCACAGAAACGAAATACAGAGAGTTGAGAATAAGAGGAAACAGAAGGATTAGTGGCAAATCGATCTCCGACATACCGAAGCTGTGCTGGCAAACGACTGCGTAAGCGCAAGTAAGCAGTATGTCGGGCCTTATGACTCATCTCAGGTGCTACTAACCGAACACGAGGAGGCCAGTAATGATATTTGACTCAGCTCTATAATACATACTTTAGGTCTGACGTTTCGGAATTTGTCGCCACAGCCTATCCTGGCCTATCCTCGATTCTTCACAGCATATGACGAGACTCGGATGATCTAAAGAGGTAGTAAAAGAAGCTGATGCGCACTAGCTTGATGCTGTGAATATTTTCGGCCTCACATATTTAATACAGCTTTCTGCTTTTTTAGGTCTCGTCCTCTATGTCCTCAGAATTCGATATCATCTTCGCCGGAGGTAAGTTTTCCATGATCCAAGTCATTTGCACGCTCACTCTTCTTCATACAGCCGGGACTACTGCGTGTGTTGTCGCAGGGCGGCTAATTGCTGCCGACCCTTCACTCAAGATCCTCGTTGTCGAGAGAGGTCAACACACCCGTGATCTCCCCATCCACGTCCAACCTTGCCGATTCTTCGATAACATCGCTCCAGCCAGTAGCACCGTATCTGTCCATGCCGCCAAACCTTCCGACGAGTTGAATGGTCGTCCTTTCGGCGTATCTGTTGGAAAATGCGTGGGTGGGGGTTCCGCCGTGAATTGTTAGTGAACATCAGTGTGGTATTTCAGTGCTATACACTCGCCTGCTCTTCACAGTCATGGCGTACGTATGCGGAGCCGCTTCCGATTATGATGATTGGGTAGCATTTGGAAACCAGGGTTGGAGTTTTGACGAATTGCTTCCATTGATCAAGAAGGTAAGTGCATGTATGACAACCCAGGCTCATCCTGACGCTTTCCGCTGGACGAACGTTCAGATTGAAACGTTTAATCCCAAGGCAGAACAACCGACTCACGGATATGACGGGCCAATCCAGGTTTCTCCTCCTCAGCCAGATCTTGCGATGATCGGACAGCAATTCTTGGACGTAGGAAGAGAATACGACCCTCATCGTCCCCAGGTTGATGATTGCAACGACTTTAAGACCGCAAACGCGTATAGTGTGAGTGTTTCTTTTCTTTTCTACGATCCGACTATGAGGCTGACTCGTTCAATTCAGCCATGGAACAAGTAAGCGACTTGTACACAATGATGAGACTCATTATTATGTTGACTAACGCTGTTCGATAAGATATATTAATCCAAAGACGGGAAGACGATCTGATGCTGCTTCCGCGTACCTATACCCACATGCACAAAATCCGAATTTAGAAATTCGGGTGGGGATGTGTGTTAAATGCATCATTATCAAGTAAGTAAAATGGCACCCTATATAAATTTACACACCTTAATACGTTCACAGGGATGGGCGTGCAGTCGGGATTGAATATACTGCTGACGGAACATCGTCTCCAGAAGGTACAGCTGACATTGTTACTGCGATGGCCTCGAAATTAGTTGTCGTGTCTGCTGGAGCAATGGGATCTCCAGCTATTTTGGAGAGATCCGGGATCGGCAACCCGTCTATCCTGAAAAGTGTCAACGTTCCTGTCAAAGTCAACTTGCCAGGCGTCGGAGAAAATTACAAAGGTATGTACACGTTGCATGTGACCCGACGGCTAGACAAATCCCACTCCGTAGACCACATTGGAGCTTTTTCATCGTTTCATGCAGCGGACGACGCTCTCACGCTAGACGACGTCTGGAACGACGAGCGAGAAGTATTGGGTAAGTAATGTTGAAACAAGACCATCCGAGGCATGTATGAACGCCAATCTCAGCGAGGTTAGCGGAATGGCAGGACAGCGGAAAGGGAAAGATTGCTTGCAAGTTCGTTACTGTTTTTTTATCACGTCCGCGCTCAGTGGTTGATACTGTTTATGCAGCGGATTTGATGCTTTGATGAAGTTCCGCCCAACAACTTCTGAACTGGAATCCATTGGACCTGCGTTTCAGTCGAGGTGGGAAAGCTTCTTTCAATGCAAGACAGACAAGCCAGTGGCCATTATAGAACCGGCCATGGGGTAACCTCTTTGCGCTTATAGAATTCGGCATGCTTTCATTCTGATGAGCTCTTTAGCTACCTAGGCCATTCTACAGCGTCTTCTTCGGGAATGAAGTTTTTCACCATGGGCTATTTTCTTGTGAAGAAGTACAATAACTCTGACGTTGTCTTGGGCTCTAACGTTTCAATTGGCAGTTGTACCCGGAGTCGTTTGGGAGCGTTCATATCACGTGTGGGGAAAACGTTAATGCACCATTGACCTTCGACCCACGCTTTTTCTCTGAGTACGTCTTATATTTCTATCGCTTAACGCGGGAGCGTCGACTGACTAGTAATATCTATGATTAGTGCTGGCGACATAGCATGTGTCACCTTGCTGTACAAAAAAGCACGGGAAATTGCCAGGCGGATGCCTGCATACAGGGGGGAGGCAGCTTTCCTCCGTCCTCTCTTTGCAGCCAATAGCCCTGCAGCCTGCCGAGAAACAGACGAACCAGTGCCAATTGACGCGCCGGACATCACATATTCTTCTGAAGACGATGAAGCGATAGTGAGCTTCCATCGAAACTCTCGTAGGTCATCAATATGTCGGTAATTACTTGTCAGCTGAGTTTCTACTACAGTCATAGCGACATATCACTCGGTAATCCCAAGTCCCGTACGTTCGTATGTACCGTGCTGACAATTGGACACACAGCTCGGGACCTGTGCCATGAAGTCCCGTGAACAAGGAGGTGTTGTGGATTCAAGACTGAACGTGTATGGCGTGCAAGGTCTCAAGGTTGCAGGTATAGTACTTGGCCAAACGTTTGTTTGTGTTCGGTCTGAAAATGCCCGCAGACTTGTCCATTTGCCCTACGAACGTCGGCAATGTACATTCATGTCTCTAAACTGACGGAAAGAGTTACTGAAATTTTTATTTATTTCAGAACACCTATTCCACTGCCATGTTGGTTGGAGAGAAGGCAGCGGCCATTATTGCTCAAGAACTTGGAGTGAAACTTGCTTGAAAATGAAGAGAATAGAGTCAAAGATTGTGACAAATGTTTTCGTAGGCACTTTACGTGCGTACCTGTGAATTTTGTTGCCTGGACGAGAAGTGTATAGATTCAGTCTACCTGGATTGTAACGGACGTTGATCCGTGTTAGTAGTCGCGTCGACGAGTTCAGGCGAGAGGGGAGATCCAATGCTTATGTCTGTGGATATACGTCGTTTATTTGATAACAAAGGAGGCATACCTTTTTCAGGACCAGAAGTCCAACTTGAGTCGCATTTACATGAGCTTGATGGTCTGAGTGCGAAACACACGGAGAAACCTACTAAGGCTCGCGCACCCGACGACCGGCCTAGGAATCGCCTTCAGCAACGCACCCTGCGACGACAATCGATTTGAAGTTCGCACGATGATGGAAGGGCCACAATAACGAATCTATGACTCGTTGAGCGTCTTCACACACGCTGCGAAATCCAGGATGTACCAAAATAAATAAAGCTAATACTCAATTCCAGGATTTGTTCTGCCGTAGAATTATGAAACGTTTCCGTTTGTGGAACATTCGCCTGCTGCCCAGATGTATTTTATTTGTATGGATCATCAGGACGGTATACAGTATCATAAGATGACCATACCTCTTTGAAGAATGTAATGGTTGACAATACACCTAGAGGTCAGTAACATGCAGGGAGTACTGTTTACAACGCACCGTAATTATATCTAATAGCAGTAGTTGACAACGACTATAATGATCTTCAGTGCGACTAGCACGTGTGGATGAGTATACCAGCGGAGCAGTCATTCACAAAAAGGTTATTCAGGGCGGTCTTTGAAGACGAGGACGTAATATTACAAAAGATGATGGACGAGAACAATGAGATGTGGGAGGAGTGTTGTTGGCAGAGCCCTCAGGTTGTCAGGTCCTCCGAAAGTGCTTACCAAAATCCCTAGGGCATGAAAGGGCGTTCTATTGCAATGTGGACCTGCACGCCCTAGTGATGTGAAATCTAAGGTAGCAAACAGAGAAAATGTTGAGCATAACGACGACGTTATCTGAGATACTTACTGATAGTGCTTACTAGTCTCATCCTCATGGAATCCGTATTAGACCAAAAGACATGATTCTGTTGCATTGACGACCTGACGGGTCTCGGAGTGCAAGTTGGCTATCAGGACTCGATGAAAGGTCCTAGGTTGCCCTAAGGTTACTCGCAAAGACAATGAATAAACCGAAAGTAAGGAACTCCTACGATGAGCGTCCGCCTTATATACATGAGTATGTGGTCCGTGCACTAAGTATAGGGCAGGTAAGATCTCCTACTATGGTAATAGTCCATGGAACGACCATGGAAGGTCGTGGAACAGTATCTGCACGTGATATGGATGAGTAAGAAGTCACGTGAGAGCATAAGTATGAATAAGCGAAAAAGATCATGACATTACCCCCTCTCTAAGGGTTCATGTCCTCATGAATCGGCGTGATAACGACAGTAAGGGTCTTTGCAGAAAGACCAATGAATCTGAGAGTGTGGAACCGCATCCGTTCGCGGGGAATCAGGAGGAAGATCGAACATAGAATCGTCGAAGCATTTGAAACGCTTACGATATTTGAGAAATTTGGGATCTGAGAATACAGACGAGGTAGGCGACGTGGATAGGGGAAGGTCTTCGGGTTGTGGCGATGGTGGTAGAGCTATGGGTTGAAGGCGGACTCTCGTAGTTGGACGCGCGGCTGTGGGGTGCGTTCGGTGGAACTTTGTTACTGCGCCTTGGGCGTGGCGTAAGTCCGTATTTGAGAGCCATTCGTCTTCTTCGACCGGGAATCCCTTCCAATGAACGAGGTATTCGAAACGCTCCCCTCTTTGGCGGGAGTCGACTATTGCTTCGACCTCTTGTTCCGGGACATCATCGACGAGATCGGGAGGAGGAGGAGTGGGGACGGGGCCGGACATAGGCGTAGTGTAGGGATGTAGGATGGACTCGTGAAAGACCGGGTGGATGGCCTTCCACTTATGCAGTAGATCAAGTTTGTATGACGCGACACCGACCTTTGTAAGAATTTTGAAGGGACCGTATCGTTTCTGGTCCAGCTTCTTCATAGGTCGGTTGGTACGTATGTGGGTGGCTTCGAGCCAAACAAGATCTCCGGGCTTGTAGTCCTCCACAGGTCGGGTGGAACGGTCATAGAACTTCTTCATGTCTTTATTGGTGAGTTTTAAGGCTTCGGATGCCTGAGCGCATAATGTCGTCATTTGTTTGGCAAAGTCGGTAGCTGATTCGCTTCGGATAGACGTACGACGATCCTCGTTGACTCAGGGTTCATGTCCGTAGTTGAGCATGAATGGGGTCTGATGGGTTGTCGAGCGAGGATTATGATTGTGCGCGAACTCGGCCATGGGGAGCCACTCCTTCCAGTCGCTCTGACGGTGGTTGATATAGATGCGTAGGTACTGTTCGACCCAAGCATTGTAGCACTTGGTCTGACCGTCAGTTTGCGGGTGAAAGGCGGTGGAGGGGTTAGGCGTGATGCCGAGGAGCTTCTGAAGTTCCGTCATGAAGGTGGATACGAATTGTGGACCGCGGTCGGAGATGACCTTGGTCAGGAGGCTGTGGAGTTTGAAGATTTCATCGCGGAGGATGACCGCAATTCCCTTGCTATTGATGGTATCTCGAACGCCGAAGAGTCGGATCATTTTTGAGAAACGATCGACGATGACAAGGATGGTGTTACTTCCGTTGGATTCCGGAAGTGGGGATATGAGGTCTAACGAGATGTGTTCCCATGGTTGGTGAGGGATCTTGTTGGGTTGCAGCGGAGTGTGTCGCGGTGTGGTGATGGCTTTGTTTTTTTGACAAGCTTCGCATCCTTTGATAAATCTCTTGACGTCTTTGGCGGACGTCGGCCAATAGTATCGTTCTTGAACCTTTCGGATGGTAGCGTGTATGCCAGGATGTCCAGACGTGGGGTGACTGTGAATATTGATTAGTATATCGTTTCTAAGAGTGTCGTTCTTTGGTACATATAAAAAGTCTTTGAAATGTATAAGAGAATTTTTAATGGAGAAACGACCGTCCTGTTGCGCTAGTGCGCGTACTACTTTGGAGTCTCTAAGGTGTTGTAAGTTCGTGATTCTTTGTTCTATGGTAGATGGAGAAATAAGAGTTTGTTTGGCTACACGCATTGCCGCTAGCGTTCGCATGTCTATAGCATCTGAATAAATGTCTGTATTGAAAGTAGAGAGAGAGTTAATTTGTATAGGAAAAGAAATTAAGTCCTGGTCAGATGTCGGCGCATTCTCCACAGCCGTCGACATATGATTCTGCTGTAAAAGAGTGGGAAAAATAGTAACACCTTTATTGTCATCCTTCACCCCTTTTTCAAAGTCTGACCTCTGGGACAGAGGGTCCGCAGGATTCGTTTTGCCAGAACGGTGAACAAGAGTATAGTGAAACTCCTGCATAATTTGATTCCAACAAGCCTGTCGGCGAGAGAGGTCCTGAGGGACGGCAAAGTATGTGAGGTTTTGATGATCCGTGAGGATCTCGAAGGGGACGTGGGCATCTAATAAATATTGTCACCAAGTGGTGACTGCTTCGATGATGGCGGCGAATTCCAGATCTGCAGCGTGATAATTTCGCTCCGCGTCGGATAAAGACCGCGACAGATACGCAATCGGATGCCAGAGACCATTCTGATATTGAAACAGGATAGCTCCGAGTCCTATGCCTGAACCGTCGGTCTCGATCCTGAAGGGGTCGAAGTCGGAGGCGAGGGAGAGGATGGGTGCGTTTATAAGCGCATCCCGGAGAGTGTCGAAGGAGGTTTGACAAGCAGCAGTCCATTCAAAGGGGTTCTTTTCACTGGTGAGGCAATTGAGTGGACGTGCGATGGCTGTGAAGTCTTTGATGAATCGATGGAAGAAGTTGAGGAACCCAAGAAATGAGCGGACTTGAGTTCGGGAAGTGGGAGTCGGCCAGGTGCGGATGGCATCGACTTTGGTAGGGTCGGTGGCGATAGTCCCATTGGAGACGACGAGTCCCAAGTATTCGGTGGTGGTGGTTTCGAATTCGCACTTAGTATGCTTGAGCGATAACTTGTGCTCGCAAAGTCGAGAGAGTACTTCTCGGACGACACGTTGGTGTTCGTTGAGAGTCTTGGTAAATACTAGGATGTCGTCCATATAGATGATGACGACCTCTTTGGCGATGAGATCACGTAGAATGTGATTCATCATCGTTTGGAATGTGGCGGGGGAGTTGGTGAGTCCAAAGAACATGACGAGGGATTCGAAGAGCCCCTGATTGGTGCAGAAGGCAACCTTCCATTCATCCCCTTCCTTCATGCGTACGTTGTTGTAGCCCCACCGGATGTCCATTTTTGAGTAGTATTTGGCGCCACGAAGCTTTTGAATGATTTCCTCGATGAGCGGGAGAGGGTATCGATTTTTTATGGTGGCTTCATTAAGCTTTCGATAATCTTGGATAGGGCAGAGTTTTCCATCCTTCTTTTTGACAAAGAAGAATGGGGAAGCAAAGGGAGATTTTGATGGGCGGATATGGCCCGTGGAGAGGTTTTCTTCCAAAAAGTCGTCAAGCTCTTTTTGTTCCTTCAAAGAGAGTGGGTAGGTTTTGCAATTGACCTTGTGATCGCCAGGTTTAAGTTCGATTGCGTGATCCCATGGTCGTCGAGGTGGTAGCTCATTGAACGACTCTTTAGCGAATACATCACGGAATTTGTGGTACTCGGCGAGAACAACTTGTTCGAAGGGAATCTCTTGTTTCCCTTGATTAGCGGCGGCGGCAAGATCTGTTGCCATGGTAGCGATGTATTTGTTTTCGATCTGAAAGACTCAATCCTCAGGTTCGGCGTCATCGTACTTCCACAAAGGTATGGTTTCTGTTTCGAAACTGAGTTCCTTGGTCTGCCAGTCGATGTGTGGGTTATATTGGCGTAACCAGTCAAATCCTAGGAATACTGCCTGAGAGGATAGATGCGTCACTGAAAAGGGAATAGCGGATTGGTGGTCTCCGATAGTCACTTTCAGATCTACATAGTGAGTGATAGCTCCTTCAGTGTTGGCGGTTCCGTCGGCATTGTAAACCGGTATAGCCCGAGGTAAGGGTTTTTGTTTGAGTTCGTGTTCTCGTACGAAATCGATATTGATGGCTGAATCCATGCACCCTGAGTCTATGAGTGCGACGGCCTTAACCTCTTTACCTGAGTCTGACCCGAGGGTAACGGGTATCTCGAAGGCATTGGGAGAGGGTTTCTTAGTTCGATATCGGGGTTTCTAAGTTAGTTCGAGGAGCATGAACTCTGCAGCGTCATGGGTTGCATTCCGGAGGTCCACGATTAGCTCAGCGTTGACCTCGGAAAGACGGGTATCATGGACGAAGGCTCTTAAATGAGTGATAAGGCGTTCGTTGGGTGTGTCGTTGGCAATTTGCTTGATCCATTGTGTGGACCAAGGCTTGATTGTGGACTTCCATCTGCGATCCTTCCTTGTGAGGATGGTATACGGTGGATCCATTTCCTTTCTACTTACAACCCAGGTCTTTGTCTGCCGTTTGATTGCATGTTCCCCGGACGGAACAGAGGCTGTAACGCCCAGAGGGGGCGAAGGTACATTTGGCTGTTGCGTAGCTGGCAAACTAGGACCTAGGCTGCTTTCGCAGTCATCGGGATCTGAGATCTGTTCTACATTGAGGAGAGAGAATCTGTTAGTGACACGACGAGGGGAATTAAGCACAGTTTTTGGTACTGCCGCGCCGTCCTTAGGCTTGGTAGCCCAGGCGCCCCTAACCGTAACATTACAAGTACAGATTCTAACTGGTGACGTACCTTGAGAACGAGGCGATCTCATTCCTCGTCCTCTTCGACAAAATCCATCTCATCCGCTTCTCGAACCGCGGTTTCCAACTCTTCTAAAGTCGAGTATTCAATGTCGAGTCCGCGGACTTTGATATTCTTCAAGCCGGAGCTCTTTTGTGGGTGGATGGTACAAGGCCATGCGGATGTCTTGCCTTCTTTGGCACACCGGAAGCACGTTCCAGTTGCTCGCGCCTTGGATAAATCCATGGAAGCGCCTCGTCCTCCGAAAACACCAGTGGTTTCTGGGGTCGCGGTGTGAGGTTCGACGAATTTGGTGGGAATCTTAACCTTGTATTGCGGGGGTTCTACGTGCAGTCCTTTCTTTCGTTCGGCGATTTCCGTAAGCAATTGTCCGGCAGCGATGAGTCATCTGCACCATTCGGCATAGCTACCAATGTATTGGGTAGTCATGTCCATATCGGATCATTCAACTTGTTCGACGAGTGCGTTGCATGCGTTGGTTCGGAGTAGTCATACGAGTTGTCGGCCGTTGGCGATCTCAGACCATTCGGCTTTCATGATCAGGTTTTGCTGCTTGTTAAGGAAATCTTCGATCGTCATCGACCCTTGTTTTAGATTGATGAGGTCGGTCTCAGCCCGAGCGGATTCGTATACGGGTTTAAAACTGGGGTCGACGAAGGTCTGAAAAAAGGCGCGTGCCGTATAGTTGTCGTAATCTAGGTCGCGTTCGATGAGGAGGGTGGCAAAGTCTTCAGCGGGTCCTTCAGTGCAAAAGCCCAGGAACATCTTGATTTCTTTGATATCTGTGACTGGTCGTTCGAAGCCCAGAAGGTAAAGCTTAAACTTAGCTTTCCATTTGGTGTAGTCTTCGGGTTTGCCGGTGAAGGGGGGAGGTTTTTCGACGTAAGATTTGCCGAGTTTGGGTATCGCAGGTTCGGGATCTATATCAGGCACTTTGTCTTTCTTTTTTGACGAGCCGCTTGGTATGGTTGGAGGCGTGCAGGCGTTGGGTCCGTATTGTGCCACCAATTGGATATATTCGGCATATTGATTGCGGAATTCCGCGAAGGTTGTAGCCAGGGGCCATGTATGAAGAACAGGTGTCGCAGGATTGGCGGAAGAGGAGGGTTCGGTTGCCATTGCTGGCAGGGTATTGATTCGCGAGGGAGTGCGACTAACGACGGGAGGTGGATAAGGGTAGCCAACTGGAGTGGTTCGGTCTCCAGAAGACAGGTGAGGTGGTCTGCATGGTACATGCGGGGTATGTCGTGGTGCGAACGGGGTTTCCTGAGCTTCCGCGGCAGGGTCTAGCTGTGGTTTGGAGAGCGAGAGGAGAGAGAGTGGCCCGGAGGTATTGATTTGAATAATCGGGTCCGTTGACAACTGTTTCTTTGTCAGAGTGTAACGAATCTTCGTAAACAGTATGCTCATCATCGGATGAGTCCTCTACGTCTGTCGTGGAGCGTAGGGGTTGGAGAGGAAGGGGCAGCTGTGGCGCTGGCACTACGGCAACAGGCTCGACAGCGAGAACGCGGTATGCGAGTTGAAGGTAGGTGAGGATGAAGACCAAAGCGAGGCCTTCTAAGAGCGTGCAGGTGGAGCGGACCAGGTCCAAGGCGGATGATAGACAATCCAGCGTACGATCTTCCTTATCAAGCTGATCAAGAGGAAGAACAAGGCTATCACTTTCTCGATGGCTCGGTAGATACGCCTGGCGTATACCGTTAATGCCGGTGATGGAAGTCGAAAGATTTGTTGCCATCGATTTGTACGGCGAGGATGCTCTGCTGCCAGCACGATAACTCAGCGACTCAGACAGCCAGAGGGCAGGACATTTAAGCAGGGAGATGAGGTGTCGACAGGGCGTTGACCACGTAAGGAGACGCGGTGCGAGCGGCGGTGAAGGTCGGGGTAGAGATCGGTTGGTGAGGAAGGGATAGGAGGTTGACGAGGTATGAGCGACGTAAGAAGACGCGGCATGAACGACAGCGACAGTGGGCAGGCAAGGTAGGAGGTTACTTTCGGTTTTATATCAGGACTCGATGAAAGATCCTAGGTTGCCCTAAGGTTACTCGCAAAGACAATGAATAAACCGAAAGTAAGGAACTCCTATGATGAGCGTCCGCCTTATATACATGAGTACGTGGTCCGTGCACTAAGTATAGGGCAGGTAAGATCTCCTACTATGGTAATAGTCCATGGAACGACCATGGAAGGTCGTGGAACAGTATCTGCACGTGATATGGATGAGTAAGAAGTCATGTGAGAGCGTAAGTATGAATAAGCGAAAAAGATCATGACATTGGCGCATGCCGCAGGCTCAGGTTTATCCAGTGGAACTTCGGTAGGGTTCTGGAACTGCCAGCAAATAAAAAGAGAGTGGTTTGACAAGTCCCCAATGTGGCCTGTTGATCAAAGTCGGATAGAACTTGTTATGTAAATGCGTTTCATGATATCATGACGCCGAACACAGTGACGACGGAGAAACAGAGCCCAATTGCGGCACCAATAGTACTTGAAACGCCACCAGTGGCGCCTTGAACAAGGTTCGTGTCGACGCAGTCTTTTCCTTCGCCGCTTTTGACTCGTTGATTTCGTATGCCGTCTCATGAAGGCTCTAGATGGCACCGTCATCGTCGGACAACTTCGGTGGTGATGACTCGCAGGCCGGGACGCCGAAACGACCGACACCCAACTTCGTCCAGTATTCGTACCCAGACACACAGCAAGTTTTAGGGTTCCTGGAGACGCTGCCGGGCGTGAAGGAGGAAAGCAAGCGGTACGTGCTCGTGTTCATATTGGTCCAACTCCCAAGTTGACTCTCCCCGCCGCACCACATGGACCAGATGTATCACCAACTTGCTCAACTACCGTGCGGTGCGTACTCATGCGCGGTTTCCGAAGGGACAGAGCGCAGCGGTGCTCGTGCCGTTGTTTATGGGGCGGTCGGGTGATCTCTACGTGCTTCTCAGCAGGTGCGTATGCTCGACTCTTTTCTTAGTAATGTTACTATGACGCGTGTTGTTGCTGACATTTCCGCCGATGAACACAGACGTTCGGATGCGCTCAACACATTTGCGGGTGATACTGCGCTACCAGGGGGAAAGGTCGACGTGCAGGATGTGACAATCGAGGATACGGCTGTGAGTCCATATTTTTATCATTGTTTGGGTGTCATTTTCAATTCTAACGTCGGTCCATGAAATTAGAGGCGTGAAGCTTTCGAGGAGGTCCGTCAATCTTTATTGTGCCCATTCAGAGACTGACAAATTGGTGCGTAGATCGGGCTACCTCAGGACCAGGAACGAATGCCGCTCTTGTGTGTGATGGAGCCGCACTTGGCGAAGGGAGAGATGTTGGTAACACCGTGCGCATTCACTTTTGCTTGTTTCATTATTTCATTATTATCACTCATCGTTCTCTAGGGTTGTCGTCCTCATAATCGATCACAATTTGCAGGCGTGTCAACTTTGCTTGCTTGTGGGGTACCATCTTGACAACTCATCGCACAGCCTAATTTGAATTCTTCTGAAGTGACGTCGATATTCGCCCAGCCGTTGTTTTCGTTCCTTTCTTCCACTCCCTACCTATCGGGCAGTCGCATGGCAAACCACGACGAGCCTTATCATACATTCGACGATATTCCGTGGAGCAAGGGTGGCACGATTCGATTGCACAGGTTCCTCACCGGGCGCGAAAGAGAGGGCGTGAAGCCAGTGTTTGGGCTCACAGCGTCAGTCTCTTCCACTCGTTCGTGACATGGCACCGAACGGCTTAGAAAGAGACTGAATTACGCACATAGATCTATTCTCATCAAGACCGCGACCATCGGTTACGGGCGGACACCCGACTTTGAGGTTCAGCCTCCCGATGCGCCTACGCCCGTGCAGCAGATCGTACACGCGCTACATACGCCTACGAACCGTCTTCGCATGGCATGCGAGCGGGAAGGAATCGACGTGGACAAGACGGTCGCTCGGTTGTTGCATCCACCCATGTTCGCCAATGCCGCATCGATCATCGAGTGGGAAAAGATCGGGGTGGAATGGATAAGGCTCATGGAAGGAAAGGGCAGTACCGCGGACGTATATGCCGTGGTCAACGCAGCGCTTACCGAAGCTAGGGAATGTGATTCTGGCGGCGACGGTCTGCGGGAGATCACGCGTCGAGGGGGATCGGAAGGGCCGGGTGCCGAAGAGTTGGAGAAGATGGGCGAGGATCTTCTAGAGGGACACCGAGGTGCAATCCCCAACGTGGCCGAGCTCGGCAAGTTACTCGACGAGACGCGGGACATGGTTAACGAACGGATGAAGGAGATTCGTGGGGATGAGAGGAAGCTTGCCGAGGCGAGGAAGATATACCCAAAGATAATGGAACAGGTGAAGAAAAGTATCGACTGTGCCCGAAAGGCGGACGGCGAACTTGATGTAGAAAAGCTGTTGGTCATGATCCCGAAAGCGATCTGGAACGCTATGAAGGATGGTATCGACCCCGGTGAGGGGAGAGAAGGTGTAGAAAGAGGGAATGAAGGCACGCAAAGAAGTTACAAGGAGATGAAAACGCTTACTGGCCAGGGCGATGACGAGGAGGCCTTGCGCACGAAACGTGACGTCAAACTATGATCAATAAATGTAATACCCTCATCGTTACGAACATTTATGCATAGCTCAAGACACATGCGTGCGTTTTCACGAGAGTGGAGCTGTCATTTCACCGAATTTACTACTTTCTAGTCTACAACCACAAGCCCATCGTAGCTTCTCTTTCCCAATGCCTTCTTCATCAGTTCCACCGGAGTTAATGTGGGCTGCTCAGACCGAGAATGAGAATGATCCTCCTCATCGAGCACCTCCCAGCTCTCTTCCTCGCTGCCCATGAAAACCTTCAGGAGCGACGGAGAATAACCACTCAATAAAGCGACACCTTGTCTCTCGCCCGTCACCGGTGCCGTAATTCCATACCCGTCCTGCGGTCTGGAAAGATCCCAATAAACTAGCTCAGGGACGTCGTATCCCGCCTTTGCATACGCTTCCGTGATATGGTCATGATTCGTCTTCCACCCCGCCGCCGAGTCAGTACATGTATATTTCATATTGCTGGCCGAATCAAACTGCATGTCACTGAAGACAAAGATCCGCTTGATCATGTCATCCTTGGGAACGTTGTGCTTGATAGCGAGCGGAAGGATAAGTTTCGAAAAGACGGCATTGAAGTCTGTGTTTGTTCCCCAGTCAGCTCGTTTTATCTTCTCTATTGTCACACCGAGAGAAACGTCCTTGGATTCACGTTCAAGAGTGACAAATGCTGGCCGTTCGGAGAAGGTGATGAATGAATCGTTAAAGGGAGGTTTCGCCAAACGTGCCACGAGAAGCGAGAGGGATATGGCAGGCCAGATTGGGAGGACGTCGAATGCGGATTTGACTTTCTTGATAGGCAGGGATATACCTCCCATAGATCCCGACACGTCACAGACTGCGATACAATTATCCAGTTGGCCTGATTCGCGGAGACGACTCAAGAGGGTATTCCACTGAGCATCAACGACTCTCTGCTGAGTTTCTCCAAGCTTGCGCCGTAACCCAGAAAGCGAACTTTTTCCGCTTGAATTTTGCAGATGGTATACTTTTGTAGCCTCCATGGCAAGAACATGGGGAAAGAGTGTCGCACCACTTATCTTCTTCTTACCCGATTCAACTTGATTTAAGTAATCCAAGAACCTTTCTTCGTCATGTTTGAAGAACTTATCCTTGTTGTTGGACATACAAATGGATGGAACTCGGGAGTAGACGATTTCGGACCAGCGGTTCGATGACATCATAGGCTCTGGAGCACCGATGCAACTTCTTCCGCGAGTGAGAATGCGCTTCTGATAAGTACAACGAAGTAGGTGCATTCCTTGCACTGGCAAGCTCAATGTGGGGGTGAAAGGGAATCTCTGCGCGATCGAAATGGTAGGTTGGGCCTCATGGAGAAGCAGGCAAATCGCAGATGAAATGTTTGTGATACGATCATGAGAACCTCCCGGTGTCGGAGCCCACTTGAGTGCGAGAGTGAGAGAACGGAGGAGTGACAACCGGTCCACCTTATCCGCGTTAACAGGAAGGGCAGAAATCTTGTTCAAAATAACAGATTCCTTTGCCAGCTGGCTTGAAAATAACCTGGCGACGGCTACATAGAGTACGCGATAGCGATTGTCATGGAGCTTCTGCGTGAGGCGGTCGTATGCATTGCGTGACCGTTGGATGCGCTGAGCACGCGACCACTCTTCTTGCTCCTGGTTGTTCGCAAAGACAGGCCGAGAGTTACGAAGGTAGTAATTGTGCAAGAAATTGGAGCGTGGATGGAGGGGACTTCTTGGCTTCAATTCATCGACGGTTGCCAAGGCCAAGATATTGAGCAAATCCTTCCAGTACCCATGAGGCATTCCCTCGTCCGCACCTTTGCCGGACCTCAGACATAGGGGTTCCACCAAGTGACGCAAATTCGTGATAGCTGTTCGAGGATGATTCTCAAAAAGCCATCCGAACGCCCTGGCGGAAGGTCAAGAACGTCACCAAGGAAAAATACATGAAGAGTCGTACCGATAGAAAAGCTCCTTCTCTCCCTTGCCATCGTGTATACTCCTTATGCTCCATATGATGCGAAGGGTCAGGTTTGGGTCCTCTTTCCATGCGTTCTCAAGATAATTATCAACTGACTCTCCCGAGATTCCTGTTCTGAGGCCCAAGTACGCGTTAAGAGTCGACACGAGCGTAGAGCTGAACGTAGGTGCGTAGTTAGCCGTCAGCTTTTGATGAGCGGTTGAACGAAGAGCATCCATCATGGAATTGGAAGGTACATCCGTCTCTGCCTGGGGTGATGGGGCATTTTGGCTGGGTGGAACGAGAACGTCGAGGAAACTTGGGTCGAAGAGTTCGGGAATAGGGGGCAAAGTTACGACCTGAGAAGTTGCTAATGCTGCATGAGGGCCTTGAGGGGACGTAGCGGCCATGCCAGGAGCTAGAGTAAAACAGTGTCGGTTTTTATTACGAATTGTTTTGAGGAAACGCAGTGGAAGGGGCTTGAGAGTGGGGCATCGCCGCATTCAAGTTGAATGGAAAAACAAATGGTTGCTATGTTGGGCAAGTGGTCTGGGCTAACAGGTTCAAGTTGCTGCTGTCAAGACTCAACACAACAATCCACTCCGAATGGAGGGGTCCTCCAAAGCATCTCGGAGCTGGTGGTTCAATCAGTTCCACGACGAAGTTGGCTTGTTCGTTCAATGGAAGCTGGAACTGTGGTCGAACGCTAGGCTAGTAGTATCTGGATGGTGCTGCATGGCCTCAGGCTGTGGAACTTTCACACCTCATTAACATTAATCATTGGTTAGGTCACTGATGGCTCCGCTGATAAGGAGCTTCATTTTCCCCACCTGCCTTCACCCACACATCACAGACCACTCTCGTGGAGGGTCGTGCCTATGGTACGCAGGTATATAGTACCCGAATGCAGTCCCTACTCATGCTACAGCGCCAGCTCCCTGTGAGTGATAGTCTACCTAAACAGTCTTGGAAGGATGACGGTCGGGGCAACGATAGTATCAGGACTCAATGAAAGGTCCTAGGTTACCCTAAGGTTACTCACAAAGACAATGAATAAACTGAAAGTAAGGAGCTCCTACGATGAGCGTGCCCTTTATATACATGAGCATGATGGTCTGTGTGTAAGGTATAGGGCCAGTCAGAGTCTTACTATGGTAATAGTCCATGGAACGACATAGAATGTCATGGAATAATATCTGCACATGATATGGATGAGTCAGAAGTCACGTGAGAGTGTAAGTATGAGTAAGTGAAAAAGAGTCATGACATTACCCCCCTTTCAAGGTCTCATGTCCTCAGGAGACGTGCATAAAAGACAGTCAGGGGTATCAAACATAGAATCGTCAAACCGTTTGAATTGTTTGCGATATTCGAGGAACCTGGGGTCAGAGAATGTTGGGAATGAGGAAATGCACAGGGCGCATGTGCATGGCAGCTCGTTAGGGAGTGTGACGTCAGCCGGAGATGGGGGAACCATAAGCAGGCGAAGATGTAGGCGTGTATTAGGGCGAGCAGCGGTGGGATGAAGGCGGTGGAATTTAGTGACCACGGCTTGAGCGTGAGCGAGCTCAGTATGCGGTATCCACTTGTCTTCTTCGACCAGGAATCCCTTCCAGTGGATGAGGTATTCAAACCTATTGCCTCGTTGTCGCGAGTCGATCACGTTCTCTACTTCCTGCTTGGGGCTGTCGTCAATGATGTCGGGTGGCGGCGGAAGTTCTTTGGGGCCGGACGACGGCGGGGTATAAGGGTGTAGTAGCGACTCATGAAAGACGGGGTGAATGGTTTTCCACTTGTGAGGGAGATCCAGCTTGTACGAAGCGATCCCGACCTTAGTGATGACCTTGAAGGGACTGTAGCGCTTTTGGTCCAGTTTCTTCATGGGTCGGTTGGTACGGATATGGGTTGCTTCAAGCCAGACTAGGTCTCCAGGGTGATAGTCCTCTACAGGGCGTACAGATTGGTCATAAAACTTCTTCATGTCCTCGTTGGCTAGACAGAGGGCTTCCGCTGCTTGCGCACGTAACATTGTCATTTGCTTTGAGAACTCCGTAGCGGATTCGCTGCGGATAGACGTTCGGCGGTCCTCGTTAACGTGTGGTTCATGCCTGTAGTTGAGCATGAATGGGGTTTGGTTTGTCGTTGAACAAGGATTGCTATTGTGCGCAAACTCAGCCATGGGTAGCCACTCCTTCCAGTCGCTCTGCTGGTGGTTGATATAGATCCGGAGGTACTGTTCAACCCACGCGTTATAGCATTCGGTCTGTCCATCCGTCTGCGGGTGGAAAGTGGTGGAGGGGTTAGGTGTGATGCTGAGGAGTTTCTGAAGTTCAGTCATGAATGTGGATACGAATTGGGGTCCCCGATCTGATATGATCTTTGATGGGAGACCATGGAGTTTGAAGATTTCATCGTGCAGTAAGGTGGCGATACCCTTGCTGTTGATCGTGTTCCTGATGCCAAAGAGTCGGATCATTTTAGAGAACCGATCGACAATGACGAGAATGGCGTTACTCCCGTGTGACTCTGGAAGTGGGGAGATGAGATCTAACGAGATGTGTTCCCAGGGTTGTCGCAGGATCTCATTGGAATGTAGCAGGGTATGACGAGGAGTTGTGATGGCTTTGTTCTTTGGTATGTATAAAGAGTCTTTGAAATATATGAGTGAATCGTGTGAAGAGAAATGACTGTCGTTTTGAGCGAGTGCTCATACTACTTTGGAGTCCTTTAAATGTTGTAAGTCCTTGATTTGTTTTGTTATAATAGAAGAAGAGGAAAGGGTTTGTTCGGCTACATGCATTGCCACTAGTGTATGCATGTCTATAGCGTTTGAATAAATGTCTGTAGGGGAAATCGTTAAGTTATTTATATTTATAGGAATAGAAATAAAGTTCTGGTTGGATGTTGGTGTGTTCTCCACAGCCATTGACATATTATTCTGCTGTAAAATGGAAGGAAAAACTGTGACACTTTTATTGTCATTCTTCACCCCCTTTTCAAAGTCTGACCTCCGGGACAGAGGGTTGGCAGGGTTCATTTTGCCAGAATGGTGGACAAGAGTGTAGTGAAACTCCTGCATGATCTGGTTCCAGCGGGCCTGTCGGCGAGAGAGGTCCTGCGGAATGGCAAAGTAAGTGAGGTTTTGATGATTCGTAAGGATCTCGAACAGCATGTGGGCGTCCAGTAGGTATTGTCGCCACATTGTGATGGCTTCGATGATGGCAGCGAACTCCAAGTCGGCAGCATGGTAATTTCATTCTGTGTTGGAGAGGGACCACGACAGATACGCAATCGGATGCCAGAGCCCATTCTGGTGTTGTAAGAGAATGGCCCTGAGTCCTATGCCTGAACCGTCAGTCTCAATCCGGAAAGGGTCAAAGTCGGTGGCGAGGGAGAGGATGGGTGCATTGATAAGTGCATCCCGGAGGGTGTCGAATGATTGCTGACAGGCGGCATCCCACTCGAAGGTATTCTTTTCGCTGGTGAGGCGATTGAGTGGTTTGGCAATAGCCATGAAGTCTTTAATAAAACAATGAAAGAAGTTGAGGAAACCCAGGAAGGAGCAAACCTGGGTGCAAGAGGTGGGAGTCGGCCATGTATGGATGGCGTCGACTTTGGTAGGGTCGGTTGCAATTGTTCCATTAGAGACAACCAGGTCAAGGTATTCAGTGGTCGTAGTCTTGAATTCACACTTGGTATGTTTGAGCGATAACTTATGCTCACGAAGTTGAAAAAGGACCTCCTTGACGATACAATGGTGTTTGTCAAGGGTTTTGGTGAAAACCAGGATATCGTCCATGTAGACAATGATGACTTCCTTGGTGATGAGGTCGCGAAGGATATGGTTCATCATCGTTTGAAATGTTGCAGGGGAGTTGGTAAGTCCAAAGAACATGACGAGGGGCTCGAAGAGACCCAGATTGGTCCGGAAGGCTGCCTTCCATTCATCTCCATCCTTTATGCAGACATTGTTATTGTTGTAACCCCAGCGGATGTCCATTTTAGAGTAGTACTTTGCTCTGCGAAGCTTTTGAATGATCTCCTTGATGAGTGGGAGGGGATATTGGTTCTTGATCATTGCTTTGTTAAGCTTTCGGTAGTCCTGGACGGGCTGGAGTTTACCATCCTTCTTCTTGACAAAGAAGAAGGGTGAGGCGAACGGAGATTTAGAGGGGCATATACGCCCGGTGGAGAGGTTTTCTTCAAGGAATGTGTCAAGTTCCTTCTGTTCCTTCAAGGAGAGTGGGTACATTTTGCAGTCAACCTTATGGTCACCGGGTTTGAGTTCGATCGCGTGGTCCCAGGGATGC
>JBBPMJ010000341.1:0-35011 GCA_038090255.1 Austroboletus niveus
CATCGTAGGATACCCCCATCTTCGGTTTATTCATTGTTTTACCAAGTAACCTAAAGGGCAACCTAAGGGCCTTTCTAGAAGTCCTGATATAAAACCGAAGATCACCCTCCTTACCTTGCCCAACGTCTACGTCGCTCGTACCTCGCTTCTCGCGTCGTCAACGCCTCGTCGACATTTCCCCTCCGACCATCACCACCGACCCGGACGTCGTTCGAACCTCGCTCATCGCGTCGTCAATACTTCGCCCGACCACCCCTTTCCTTTCCGTTTTCACGTCACGCCCTTGAAGTGTCTAAGCTGCTGAGAAATCGCGCTGGCACCCGAGCGACGAAGGAACCACTCTAGAAGAGGACCTTCACCACCTCATTGGCTACCATCGCCATACCTCACCGCCTACGCTAGGCGCCTCTACCGCAGCATCGAACGCGTGTGCGCGGTCTTCTTTTTATTACTCAAACTTCTACGCCTCATCTTTCGCTGGATTATATCCGCGACCTCTACCTGAACTTCGTGCGCATCGCCGAAGTTCTCCTCATCTCCATCCTCCTCACCTATCTCAGGATCGCATATCGCGTCCTTACCATCGCACCAGAGCAGATTTTGCCTGTGCCGCCTCCTCCCCAACAACCCTTGCGCTTCACGGCAGACGCTTGGGATTCCGACGAAGAAACTGTTGTCGATTCCGACAGCACCCCCCGGCCTCCCCTCATCCACTTCTCAGACGAGGAGTTCGCAAGCGACGACGAAGTACCAATACCAATCCGGGCCTTCGTTACTAACGCTCTCCGACCCCCGCGTCAACGAAGGGAATCCTCAGGACAACCAGTCCAAATCAATTGGCGGAACCAACCCGTCACCCAATAAAAAATCACGGCTCGCACCAACCACCCTCGACCCGACTACCATCACTGTTCGGAGTGTCTGCTCCTTACAGCGGTATCCGATCCTCATCCCCATCCTAGACATCAACGCGGAATTCTTGCGGGGAAAACGCGCCGCAACAACGCACGACGAGCAACTTTGCTTCGCGCGTTCCTCATCACCTATCGACGTTACAAAGCCGGCCAACCCCTACAGAGGCATCAGCGCGAACTTCGATACAATCCTGCCCAAGTATCCCGGCGTTAAAACTTTTATTCACAGAAGCCGAAACATACGAGGATAAGGGAAGAGCGAGGAAAAGTTTTTATTTTCAGTTTTTATCATGTCCGGCTCTTCAAGCGCAACGGCCGGATTCCCCCAGGTCTATTCCGAGGCCAAAGATTTCAAAGAGTTCCACCTGCAGTACCTGGACTTCTTGGAACGAGAAAAAACCAACCCGGGAGCCCAACTGGCACCAACTATGCCAGACCCCGACACACAACCCGTCACGCCACGACGAACCAAGACGGCCGCTGCCGCATCATCCCTCACAATACCCACCGCACTCGGCAAATCGGTAGTACAAAAACCGCCCCCCTACGACGGCGACAAGGAGACGTACATCCAATGGACGTCACAATTTATCAACTACTGCCGGGGATTCCAACAAAAGCCGACGGACGACGAGAAGATCCAGATGACCTTGGGATTCTTCACGAACGGACCAGCCGCCGAGTTCGCCACACTTTACATCACCGATGAGGACAACACCTCTCAAAGTTATCAAGAGTTCCAGACGCTATTGGAACAACAATTCAAGCCCATCTATGCGGTCGCTCACGCAGAAACCGAGCTTTACGAACTCAAGCAAGGATGACTCACGGTCGAAGAGTTTATAACCAAACACCGACAACTCGTCATTCGCGCCGAGTACTCGGATATACTACAAGGAGGACAGCTGGTACGCCTACTCCGACAAAATGCAAAAAGCGAAGTCGTCGAACAAATACTTCGAACGGACCGAGACGCCAGTACCACGCGCAGCAAGGACTACAAATACTGGTGTCGCGCCCTGATCGAAGCAGGACAAATTCTCGACGAAATCAATGAGCACAAAAAGAAAAGTACTCCCGCAACACGATGGATACCTAGGCCTCAAGTCCGACTCCCGCAAGCGGCGCCACCGCCTATTGGACTCAATACACCTGGAGTATTCGGAGGAGCAGGAGTACCCATGGATTTATCAAAAACGCGTAACAAAGGACAATGCTTCAAATGCGCGAAAGAAGGCAAGAACGCACCATGGCCGTGTGCGATTCACACCCCAACCGGCCTCAAAACAACAAAAGTTCGCGGCATTGCCGTTGAATACCAAGACCTCGCAAGCCTGGAACAAGCGTTGCAGGAAATGGAGGAGTTGGATTTTGTAGAAGAGGACGAGGAATGAGATCCTCTCGCCCTCAAGGTACGCCTTTAGAGAAAATTCGTAAAACTGTTAGAAAACCGGCAAGGAGTGTTCCTGGCTTAAGGCCGAAGGAAGGCGCGGCAGGGCCGTTAAAACCCGTGCTTAATTCTCCTTTTGCATCTACTAACAAGTTCTCTCTTCTGAGCGTAGACGCGATCTCAACCGAGTCCTCAAACGACTCACCCCCCATCCCGACACCGGTTCAGTCAAAGACCGACGAACGTTCGAGGAAACTGTCGGCTAAGCAACAGCCAAATGTACCTTCGCCCCTCTTGGGCGTTACAGCCTCTGTTCCGTCCGGGGAACATGCAATCAAGCGACAGCGAACTCGAATTACTAGCGGTCAAATAGCCAAATCCTCCCCCGAGCGAAAAATATCGATCTTCACAAAAGACGATCGTTCGTGGATGGAAACCGTAAAGCCTTGGTCCCCCCAGTGGATCAAGCAAATAGCTAACATTACCCCCGACGATAGATTGGAGCGTCATCTCCGATCATTCGTCCACGACTCTCGACGTTCCGAAGTTGACGCTGAGCTAATCGCGCACTTACGGAACGCATCTCACGACGCTGCAGAATTCATACTTCTGGAACTCTCGCAGAAACCAAGATACGTCGACAAGAAACCGTCTCCAAACGCGTTTGAAGTCAATATACACGTAGCCACTCCCAGCGGCAACGTAATACCAGTGCTAGCACTCATCGACTCAGGGTGCATGGCATCGGCGATCGACAAGCGCTTTGTAGAGACACACCAACTGGTACAGGAACCACTACCGAGACCCATACCCGTATACAACGCGGACGGGACGAGGAACGAAGGAGGCTCTATTACGCACTTTGTAAACTTAGAAATCAAGATCGACGATCATACCTCTAAAATCCCGTTCTCGGTCACAAAACTCTCGTCGCAAGCCATATTTCTAGGCTTCGACTGGTTACGTCAATACAACCCCTGTATCAATTGGCAAGAAAAAACAATGACGTTCCCCGAAACTCGTCTGCTGTGGCAACACGACGAGATCGAAGAAGAAGATCGGCTTTTCCAAGTCGAAAACAAATACATCGCCACATTGGCAACCGACCTTGCGGCGAAAGCCAACCAAAGAAAGGAGAACGAAACCTTCGAGGAAACCGTCCCTAAGCACTACCACGAGTATAAGGACGTATTCGACAAAGAAGGGTTCGACACGCTTCCACCACGGAGACAGTGGGATCACGCTATAGAGCTGAAACCAGGCGACCACAAAGTCGACTGCAAAACATATCCGTTGTCTCTCAAGGAACAGGAGGAACTAGATGCGTTCCTCGAAGAAAATCTTACCACCGGAAGGATCCGTCCGTCCAAATCCCCATTCGCATCCCCGTTCTTCTTTGTCAAAAAGAAGGATGGAAAACTCCGCCCTGTCCAAGATTACCGACGCCTGAATGACGTCACCATCAAAAATAGATACCCTCTGCCACTCATAGAGGAAATCACGCAGAAGTTATGCAAAGCCAAGTACTTCTCGAAGATGGATATTCGTTGGGGCTATAACAATGTACGAATGAAGGAAGGCGACGAATGGAAAGCAGCCTTCAGAACTAACAGGGGCTTATTCGAACCTCTGGTCATGTTCTTCGGGCTAACCAACAGTCCCGCAACCTTCCAAACAATGATGAACCACCTCCTTCGCGACCTCATCAACCGCGAAGTGGTGATCGTATACATGGACGATATCCTCGTCTTCACAAAAGACCTTGATGAACACCGACGCGTCGTCAAGGAAGTACTCGAAATCCTCCGAACCCACAAACTCTCGTTAAAGCACACAAAATGCGAGTTTGAAACCACAACCACGGAGTACCTAGGATTGATTGTATCCGATGGACATATCGCCACCGATCCCACCAAGGTAGACGCAGTCTGGACATGGCCCGTACCAACGACACGCACGGCCGTACGATCCTTCTTAGGATTCCTCAACTTCTTCCGAAGGTTCATCAAGGATTTTGCAGCAATAGCGCGGCCGCTCAACAATCTCACGAGCGAGAAAACAGATTTCATCTGGACCCCCGACTGTCAGCAAGCATTCGACAGACTTCGGGATACCCTCATCAATGCCCCAATCCTCGCCCTCGCCACCGACTTCGACCCCTTCCGTATCGAAACCGATGGCTCAGGAGTAGGTCTCGGCGCCATCCTATCGCAATATCAGAATGCGAAGTGGCATCCGGTTGCATACCTCTCCAGATCCCTCACACCCGCAGAACGGAATTATCACGCAGCAGATCTTGAATTCGCTGCCATCATCGAAGCCGTCACTCAATGGCGACATTTCCTCCTCGACGCCCACGTACCATTCGAGATCTTAACCGATCATCGCAACCTTACGTATTACTCCATGCCCCAAGACCTCTCACGACGTCAAGCGCGGTGGAATCAAATCATGCAAGAATTCCACTATACCATCACCCACCGCGCAGGCAAAACCAACCCGGCAGATCCTCTGTCCCGGAGGCCAGACTTTGACGAGGGGGTACAGGCAGACAACAAAGGCGTTACTGTTTTTCCACAACTCGTGGACTCTCCCCACATTCATTTACAGCAGAATCATATGTCGCTGGCTGTGGAGAACGCAGCAACATCCGACAATGGATACGAAGCAATGAATGTAATTATAAATAATGTTATTACTTCTCCTTTTTCCTCTTTTACAAACGCTATAGACATGAGAACGCTAGCGGCAATGCGTGTAGCCGAAGATGTCACCAACATCGACTCTCAGATACGAGTACGCCAGCATCTAAAGGACGCTAAAGTTACACGCGCAATTGCACAATCTCATCCTAATTTCTCTATTCGCGATAATCTTATTTTCTTTAAAGACGCTTTATACGTACCAAAAGACGACGGACTTAGAACACTGGTACTTAAACATTTTCATGACTCACCCTTAGCAGGACACCCTGGAGTACGAGCAATGACGAGGAAGCTCCAAGCCAGCTACTACTGGCCCACATCGACAAAAGAAATCAAAGCCTATATCAAAGGATGTGACCAATGCCAAAAAAACAAATCACGGACGGACGCAAAACATACACCACTGCATCCACACGCTATACCTAGTACTCCGTGGCAGCATATATCACTGGATCTGATCACTCCTCTCCCCGAATCTAACGGCCGAGATTCCATTCTTGTCATAGTCGATCGCTTCTCAAAGATGATCCGACTTTTCCCCGTCAACGCCACCATCACCTCACGCGGAATAGCGACCCTGTTGCGCGATGAAATATTTAAACTTCACGGCGTCCCTCAAAAAGTTATCTCTGATAGAGGACCGCAATTCGTATCCGGCTTCATACAAGAACTCTATAAGCTCCTCGGCATCCAGGCCAACCCATCCACCGCATTCCACCCCCAGACGGACGGGCAAACGGAACGATATAACGCATGGGTAGAACAGTACCTTCGGATCTATGTCAACCACCGACAATCCGACTGGGCTAACTGGCTCCCTATGGCCGAATTCGCGCATAACAATACCCCGCGTTCGACCACCCAACAAACTCCGTTTATGCTCAACTATGGACATGAACCCTGGACCGGACAGGGCCGACAAAAGTCGTTACGCAACGAGTCGGCTGATGAGTTCGCTAAACAAATAACCAAAATGAGACAAGCGGCAGAAGAAGCACTTGGTCTTGCTGCCGAAGACATGAAGCGGTACTACGATCGCAAAACAAGGGAAGCTCCGGAATACCAACCAGGAGACTTAGTACTCCTTGAAGCTTCGCACATCCGCACTAACCGACCCGCCAAAAAGCTCGATCAAAAACGCTTTGGTCCATTCAAGGTAGTGCACAAGGTGGGAGTCGCATCTTACAAACTCGACTTACCACATGGGTGGCGAACCATACATCCGGTCTTCCACGAATCCCTCCTCCATCCTTACCATGTGCCGACAAACCCCGCGCAACAAATCGAACCACCACCCGTGCCAGATCTCGTCGACGACCTTCCTGAACAGGAAGTTGAAGAAGTTATCGACTCACGAAAGCGGGGAGACAAGGTCGCATACCTGGTACACTGGAAAGGGTTTCCCGTCGAAGAAGACGAATGGATCGCGCAGGACGAGCTGCCACACGCTCAGGATGCCATCAAACGATTTCATCGAAAACATCCTACAGCCGTACGTCCTACTCAAAAACTCAGATTACGTCCCGTGGACGTCGAAACTCCCTTGTTGGTTCTATTACCCAACGAACCAGCATGTACGTGTCCCTCATGTACCAGAACACTGACGTTCGACGACCCCGGATTTCACGAGTTCCGCAAAAGATTCAAACGCTTCGACGACTCGTTCTTCGAGATACCACCAATCGATGCGGACATCGATTCTTAGAAGGGGGATTATGTCAGGACTTTATTTTATCTTATCTTATCTTATCTTTCTTTCGCTTTTCACATGACGTTTACATACGCTCACACGTGACTTCATGACTCATTCCATATCACGTGGTGACAGTCATTCCACGACATTCCATTCATTTCCACGATCGCTTACGCGTACACCGTAGATGCTTCCATGCCTGCCCTACATAGTGGTCCGTGCACTAGATTGCATGTATATAAGGCGGGGTATCATCGTAGGATACCCCCATCTTCGGTTTATTCATTGTTTTACCAAGTAACCTAAAGGGCAACCTAAGGGCCTTTCTAGAAGTCCTGATACCAAAAGTGGCCAAAAAGCGTTTTTTAAGTCACGTCTGATCCGTGTAAAAGACTGTTCATGTTTTATATCTGCAGAGTGGAGCAGTTAATCGCAGCCAACCGTATGTTGACCACAGAGGAATTCCGCCAGATGTTACTGGCCTTCGTGCGTACCGCCGTAGCACTTAGCTCGAGCTATCGGCTTAAATATTCAAGATGGTCTTGTGTCCTTACAGCGAAACTTTTGTGAGTGTTACAAAATGCATTCACCATCCAGGGAAGTAACACAAACGCGCTTTCAGGAGAGATCTGTTCCATCGAGTCCGCTCTTACATCTCCCACATTTACCCTGTGTGCGTCATAATGCAGCCAGAAAAGAAGCTCATGGAAAGGAATGAAGTAGCCGAATACATTATCCAAACGAAATTCAAAGTTTGAAAGAACGACTCCGCCTTAGAATCGATCTTAAACGAAGACATTGTTGGTGCTTGAAGGGAATCGCAAAGTTCGCCAGCGACGGCTTCCTACAGGGATGCTGGGCTAGTCCGAAGTCGGAGAACTCCTGTTCAGTTGCCCATAAGGCATACGGCGTCGAGTCCGCATGGGCAGACACGGCTCTCTGTATCGACAAGCACAGCAGTTCCGAGCTTGACGAATCTATTCGTTCCATCATTTCAGGTGGAATCGGAAGTCCTTTGTCTGCATCATCCATTTATCTTTCCGGAACAAAAATCTTTGTGGATTTTTATTTCGGCAGGTGGTTCACCTGTTAACAAGTTTTCAGGAGCTTTTGGCACCACTAAGGACAAACAACAATGTACTTGGTCTTGATTCAGTCGTCTATCCGTTGCAATTGCTTTTCACAAGTATCTCGAAGGCGACTGGCATTCCTAGTGGCTATATCCATTACTTCGATCCTGGACTCGAGAGTTCTTGCTTCCCAAAGCGTATGCAACAGATCGCGCGAAGGACCACTAGACTGGAGGATATGTCATACGCAATGATGGGCATTTTAGGTGTCAGCATATCCGTCGCTCATGGACTCAGGAGGGAATGGAACGCTCGTTCTTCTAATTAACGCAATCGGTACGTCAAGTAGCTTGGTTCTCCAACTGATTCTTGTGCAACGGCGAGCCCATCTCATCATACGCCCTTCGAGCATTATTCCCCTACATGCTACCTTTCTTGGGATCCCTTTTTTGACATGCAATGTCATCGATTTGTTGAATTTCCCATCCTTCACAATCAGAAACCACTTGAGTCGCATCGGAAGGGAGGTTATCATGCTCACAATCTCTGGATCACTGGTTGACGTTCTAGTTGTCCCTGTAAACATCTCCAAATCCTCATCCGGCTGTTTGACCATCACCTGCCCCAGCGTATCCGATGCTACCATACACTTTTCTTCGATTACCCGGGTCTTGATTTGAACCCAGCAATGTATCATTACGCGCTCGGCATCTCTAATTATGACCGTGGGTGGAGTTTGACGGCAACAACGTTCTTATATGATATTGCGTCTTGTTACATTGCGTAAAGTTTTCGTTCGCGTCGACGTATCTACGTTCTAGGCGGTAGGTACACCATAAACCTGAGAGGGAATGGAAATGGGGAGCATACGGGCGGCCGGATGATAAGACAACCGATTCGGGAAAACCGTCCAAGCTGCACTTTCAGGAACGAGTTTTAGTCCATATACTTGCAACATTTGGAGAGTAGGGAATTGCATGCCGAGTATAGCAGATAACTTGCAACTCTATCCACGCCCGAGGAAACCAGGAGTGATTTCACTTCGGTTTTCATGAGAGCGGGCTTCATACAGTTCCACAAGGGCTGTGACACAGATAAAAGACGTGGAGTCCCTTGGGTCGCTAGCTTACAGTAAGACCACGTACTAGAGCCAAGCTTATGAAACATGTCGAAATTCCCTTGTGCGTTGGCAGTGTCGCGTTCTGATCCTTGCAGACAGAAAAGATACGCCGACGCTTGTTTCGTTCCTCTAAAAGTCATTTTTGTGATTGCAGATGCGAGTATATTGACGTTGACTGTCAGATATGTCATGGACCCACCGGTGACGTTCAACGGGCCTGCTAGTTAAGCGATGAAGCCGATGGGTACGGCCTTATCAAAATTGAGCTTAGTTGGATTGTGGGGGAGAGTAGTAGCAGTATTTACGTATTCGTAGAGTTGCGGATTATCATGTGTTGTCGTACATACACGGTCGGGACTCGGCATGTGGTTTTACAACTCCAACCGGTCCCAGGCCTTGCAAACGTCAACGACAACGGCCATTCATCATGACAGCGCTCGCCAACCTCCTCAACTACATTTCTCCCTCCAATCTCTTCGCCTCGTTCCACCTACGGCACCGTCGCATCACCCTTCGCCACATACTCCTTACTCTCACCCTTTCCGGTGTACTTTCCACGCTTTACTATGTCTATCTGCGGCGGAATGAAGTCCATTTTTCCACTCAAGACGCCCTCTTTTGGCCACCGGAGACACCGCAGATGTGGGCGGAGCGCGCAGGAGAGGTCAAGGAGGCATTTCGACATGCGTATCGCGGGTACGAACAGCATGCGTTTCCTCGCGACGAGCTGTTGCCGGTGACCAATGGAAGTGTCAACAAGTGAGTCTCGAGTCCCAACACACGCGGACGAGCACCTCTTGGTGTCGCTGATCATGTGCGTCTAGCTTCAACGGGTGGGGCGTCACCGCCGTGGACGCACTGGACACGATGCTGTTGATGGGGTTGAAAGACGAGTATAGACGAGCGTTACCCTTGATCCGCCAATCCAACTTTTCGCTGCCCTCCGTAAGTCGTCTTATTCATCCCACTCCAGTTCTATTCAGTCCCAGTTCCCTCTTAGAACGTCCACGTTCCTTTTTTCGAGACGGTTATTCGGTATCTCGGTGGCCTATTGGCCGCGTATGCGCTTTCCGGCGACGACCTCCTGCGCGACAAGGCGGACGAATTAGGACGCATCCTAGCTCCTGCGTTCAACACAACAAGCGGCTTCCCTGGTTTTGCAGTGGACACATATAGGTCAGCGCTCTGGCAGTATCGGGGTGGATGTCCATCCTCAGCTTCTTTTGCTTGCACAGCAAAAAGAATCACTCGTCAAATTTGGGCGTACTTGCAGAAATCGCATCATGTCAGTTGGAATACACATACCTCGGAAAGATTACGGAGGAAAAGGAACATGTCAAACACGTTTGTTATCACTCATTCTGTTGTGGAATTGCGGGCTAAAGAAGCACCAAGGCAACATTGATCATTGATCTACTCTCTGCAGCAAACCTCAATTCAACTGGTGGGATGTACCCCACCCAATGGAACCTCAATACGGGTTTTCCATACGACCGTAAGCTGTCTCACAAGTTAATGGTTGAAATTCACACGCTTCTTGTGAGTAGACCGACTCTCTGTCGGTGCCCTAGCAGACAGTGGGCACGAATATACCCTCAAGCAATTCCTCATGACCGCCCGTACAGATAAGCGAAATCTCGAAATGTGTCCGTCTCATCGTTATTCTTAGTCCACTACTCACCTAATATCAATGCTGGTGCGTGTACACACAGATCTTCGTATTACTTCATACGTCATCAATAACCTCTTGTTCCTCACCCCCAACCGCCACCTACTCTACGTGACCGACGGGATCAAGCTGAAACGCTCTGTGACTCCCTCGCACATGTTTGAGCACCTCTCGTGCTTCTTCCCGGGTCTGCTTGCGCTCGGGGCGCGCCTTCTCCCTCTGGATAATCTCAATGAACTTGGTATAAATGTACTCGGGCTGGCTGATGACCTGCCCGCTTCGGACCGCTTCGCATACGCAGAGTTGCTCAACGAGTTTAGCCTGGCAGATCTTCATCTGTGGGCAGCCCAGGGTCTCGCGCAGACGTGTTATTTAACATATGCCGATCAACCGTCTGGGCTGGGTCCAGAGATCGTGCGGATGATAGTCGATAAAGATTCCGGCGGGATACGATGGGTAGATGCGCTGCGGGCGTGGAACAGGGGCGATAGACGGTGGGAGATGGACGCATTTGAATTGAGAGCAAGACCTGGCGCTGGATCCAGGGAAAGGAATTGGGATTGGGTGTGGAATTGGGTATCTGGAGGAAGACAGGACACCGCACCCCCGGGCGTGGGTAATATCAAGCCATGGACGAGTCCGTTGCCGGGAAACGAGACGATTGAGGGGCCGCCGCCGTTGCCGGGCGTGCGTGTCAAGGGTACCAAGGTACCAGATACATACGGAAGGGACTATTTGATCAAAAATGCGGCCTACTATTTACGGCCAGAGGTGCGTAGGGTGCTTATCGTGTACGTGGGTACTCACTTGTTCGGTGAAACTCGTAGACGATCGAGTCGTTATATATCCTCTGGCGTACGACAGGGGACGACAAGTGGCGCCACTGGGGCTGGCAAATCTTTGAGGCCATCCAACAACACACTAAGACCGAGTCAGGGTACTCGAGCGTCGACGTTGTACACGTCGGCCAACCGAAGCTGCTGAATTTGATGCCAAGGTACGTATATACGTTCCTTTTTCTGATCCTGTACTCACCCGCGTTTCTTTTTCCTTATTTGCCCATACGTGTGCTCGAACGCTAGCTACTTTTTGGCCGAGACACTCAAGTACCTCTATCTCTTGTTTACGGACGAGGATTTGCTTCCCCTGGAAAAATGGGTGTTTAGCACGGAGGGACACGCGTTTCCCGTGTTTGCGTGGACGACAGAAGAAAGAGAGGCGTATGGGATCGTTGTGTGACCGAGCCCACTTGTCTTCATATTTATTCTTCTCACCTTCCGCTCCTTACGTTGTGCCTTGCACCTAATTTAGGTGGAGCGAAAGAATAATCGTCTGTGCATTTGTATATTATATCATTGCCTGGTCGGCAGTTGTCGGTCGCCTGGACGGATCGTATTCTGCAATCGAGGCAAGGGGCCCTGTTGCGATGGAATGGGCTCGGCTTTCCACAAAGGCTAGGTGGGATACGCTTCCGCCTGAAGGCATCTAACACTCACATTTTTGTTCTTGTTTCCGTTCGTCACCCCAATCACTTGACTGTTTTGATTGTCGTCAACCCTACTTAGCTTCGGACCCCGCTTTCCTTTCTTTGGTAATTCTTTCGTATTCTACATCCCTCGCGGGATCGATTAGACTTCAGAGGCGGAAATACCAACCCTCGACCACTTTTTCACCGTCAAACGACTCAAATCACGAACCTTGCTCTCAAGACAAATCCATTTCCACCGTGCGAGACTTCTTCAACGCGGATTTCAATTCCTCCCGAAACAGGAGTCCAGAAATTTTGGAGCGGAGTAATAGGTCTGCCATCACCAACACTCGTCCGTCAGGTCCTCTAGAAGGAACAGGCCGTTTGGCGGGTTTCCCAGAAACATGAAACATCGTCTATCCAAATGAGCGGCACCATCTTTGAGAGCCGGATGTCCAGGCTCAGGCTCAATGTCGTCCGGATGGGGTCGTCCGGATGGGGTCGTCTTGGAACAATTACTTGGTCTCATACCAGGATAAAAGAGTGATGTGAGGGCATAACAGAGCTTGCTCAGAGGCGATTGCCATGGGGGCTTTGAAATTGATTTTGAGCGAGAAGACGACACCTCTCCCGGCTCTCCGTTGTGAGTCCCTTGATGTTCATTTGTTATCAGTCGCAAGTGATCGAAGGTCAAACGATACTTACCGCCGGGGCTGATGTGTTTCACATTTAAGAATGGCGATTCGTCCTCCATGGTGGAGTTTATCTTGCCTCTCCCAGCTCGTGCTCACACTAAAAGGCTTCAAATGTAATTTTACCATGTGTGGAGGATAGGCGTGAGTTGCAACCAGCTTCATTCAGTCCCCTATGAGATCGTTTTCCTAAGGTGATTTCTTCAATCTTGAAGGTTACTTTCCTGGTTTTATGAACGTTAACTCTGCCATTGACGGAGATTCAATGTATTCTTTCCAACAAAGTCGATCAACGGTTCTAAATCTAGGCTAAGACATGGTGTTTCGTTTGGAAGGCAGAAAATGGGTCACAACGAATACCTATGTGGAAAATGGGCCTATAGGGGTTTAATTGGCTCCCCCGTTTGCACTTAAGGGTAATATTGTCATGGCGAGAAACGATTTTTCGCCATCGTCATCAATGGGCCCATCTGACGTAGTAAATTGTGCAGACAGCCGTGGCAGTGCCAAAGAACTGAGGAGCTCCGGAGTCAGTATCATGTAATCATCAGGGCATAATTTCTTTGCCTCCTGTCTTCCATCTTCATTGCTCACACTTCGTGGTTGTATCAATCATCTGTAAGCACACAAGTACTAGACTATTTAGTCTCGATTCACTAATGTGGTTCTTATAATAATAGTTGGCTCGTGGTAAACAAAACATGTCACTCTTCACATGCTCCAGTGAGTCTTAATGTATTTCTCTCTTGTATCCCAAATTATATGCTGGTTGTATAGCTCCAAAACGACTCAAGGGAGTTCTCATACCGGGAGACATATATCTCTACATATTTGAGTCCATTTCACCTCCCTCTGAACCACTGATGGATGACTGGGAGAAAGTCAAGACGTTCACCAACCTTTCCCTTGTCTGCAAATCTTTTGCGAACTACACCCTGCCCCGTATGTTTGAGAGAATCAATATCTCCGGCGATATGCTTGCTGTGGAGAGTATCTTACACACTCAAACACCTGATGACGATGATCTTTACAAGATGACAAACGGCGCCACGTTATGTGCAAAAATCATAGCCAAGCAGCCGCTCGCCCTCTCTCTTGCCAAGAGTGTGAAAGAATGTTCTTTCATCAACATCATGCCTGATTCTTGTTCCAGCCTGGGTAGTAGGGTAACACAATTCACGGAGATATGCCTCACTGCGATGTCTAGTATGATGAACATCCGAACGCTTCAGTTTTTTATTTGCTCTATGGATGCAGAACACTGGAATGCCATTGGAAAGCTGGCTTCGCTCGAAAAGCTTATTCTCTTTCATTGCAATTTCCTGACGTTTCCTGCCCATAAAGAAAGGGTCGAAATAAAGGTTCCCAGCCTGTATGTTCAAGGCAATTCATTTCATCAGAACCTCTGGGCACCATCCCAAGACATACGTCTTCAATCCCTGTGCACACTCACCGCCCAATTCGACTTTATTAATCTTGCTGATTGGCTGCCCCACTCAAATCTCAAGGAACTCCGTTGCCTAGAAGATCCCAGTTGTCTAAAGGATCCTAAGGAGCTCCACGTTGTTCTCATACGGGCACCACGATCTCTTGAGGCGTTGCACCTCTACATTGACGATTGTGCGACAATTCGAAAGATGTTCAACGATTATGCTTGGGACCATTTATCTTGTCTTTGCTCGCTCACGCTAGAGGCAGCAAGGTATCATCCCGATGTCACACTTGTGAGTTCCAATCATCTTCATTAAATGGGTTACAAGTTAAATAGACCTATTGCCCCAGACCATTTCAATCTTGCTGAACGGCGTTGGATCACTTTCGATCGGGCTTCAGTCACTCACACTATGTCACTGGTTCGACCCTGACATACTTCCCTCATCTACGGACATTCAACATCTCCTTTCCAACAAAGTTGATCCTACTTCTAGCCTGAGACGTGTTGATATAGACAAGAAAGCCTTCCATTTTATTGACGGACAATGGGTCACAGATGAAGAAATGACAGATGAAGAAGTGCATGACATAGATTACTCCTATGAAGAAGACGACGATCCGGATACATCTGATGATGAAGACGATGACACAGATGCCTCTGATGAAGAATAGTACATCACTGATGGTTGAGATTGTGAGTCTGACGTCTACCATTCCCGTGTGGTTACGTGTTAATAACTTTTAGAGCAGAATTAATCGTTTTTTTTTTTTGGTACGAGTTGGACTGCTACAGTGGTTCCAGGTGGTGCTAGATTTTGTGGTTTCGAAAATGTGTCAATATACATGGTGGTTCCTGCCCCAGGGAGAGAATACATGTATTGACTATTGACTCGAGCGGGAGGGAAGATAGGCAAGGACACCAGATATGCAATATATGGACGAGATCTGTTTGAGAGGTGGCAAGGACGGAACTGCGCGAGAATAATAATTTGCGCTCTGGCAGGTGTGCGATCTTGTTTAGCGAAGGACATGAAGTCGGGTGTGGCTGAGAGAGGGTAGAGAGGGAGTTGCAGGAGCAGAGTAGCGGAGAGAGCTAGGGGTTAGCCGAGAAGCAGGAGGAGAGTCAGGGCATACTCGGCGCAGACGAGCGGAACGCATAAAAAAACTGAGGCACCGATGGTCCGACGTCGTTGACCTGCCTGTCCTTTACTTGTCCATGTTGGTGCCATGACAGTCTTCCCGTAATGCGACCCCAAAAACGAGTACTAGACAGACGAGTAAAGTGGGTTTCCAAGGCTCCAACAAGTTACGGTTAACGGCCGATCTAGGTTCCATGTGACATGTCAACGAATTCATTTGAACTTGAAGGTGGGGACAATGCGCTCCGCTGAGTCAGTTGATCATTAGACCAGGAACGACAGCCTCCCAAACCAGGAAACAGCAGAAACAGGTAAAACATGACGCTCGCGATCGACGTGCCCAGTGGGGTGTTTGACCCTATTTATGAGGAGCTCGAGCTGGGTGCAGGACGACGATGCAATTATGGCGGCCATCCGAACGCAAGAAGACGATTGAGAAGGATGCTAAGCGCTTATTCCTATCCGTCTTACTTACTGCATCAAGGAATCTTTTACCCATAAAGTGTCTGTTATAACATCTAGCGAAGTCTATCCGGAGAGTGCCTTCTGGTGTCTGATGAATCATTCTAATATGGCGCCGCCTTGGAGCGGAATTGATATCTGCTCAGATGCGAGATGTCTACGAGAATGGCGAGTACGAATAGCGGCTTTTATAACTGATCTCGACTTGCATTGTGCAAAAACGTGGAGTGGGGCGCAAACTCATGGCGTTGGGCGTCGGTTGAATCTCCGACAGCTCCGATCATAGTCTAAGTACGAAAACCTGGCCAATTAGAGAATGCCGGAGGGTGCTTCGGTGAGTATACGTAGTCATGATCGCCCCTCCTTGATCATAGCAAAACAAGGTAGCCATCTCACACATTTGCTTATCCATGAAAAAGCGGAATTCTCCTTGTTACTATCATCACCAAGCCTAAGCCAGATTAGATGTATAGATGTGGTGCCGTATCATAATGTCCGAATCCACGTCATGACATACTTAAAGTCCGTCTCGACTACTAATATGCACCACATTCTCAAGAAACGACAGTCACTGCCTCGTTCAAATAATCGATGGTAGGAACCTCAGCATCCTAGACAAAACGTTAATCATACACAATAGAAAAAAAAAACGACGCGAATCGCACCCCGATCAAGAACAAGTGAGCAACGTTGAGCGACGCTTTCCCGGCAGGAACGCTGCTCGGAACCGTCACCGTAAAGTTTTGGTAAAAGACACCGCTGGTGGTCGAGGTCGGGTCAAAGGAACCCTGGTACAAAACGCTGCCCAGGCTTTGGCTTGCGGTGGGACACGAGCCGTTGGATTCGCAAGATGCGAGACCGATGACGAGAACAACCTCGTCCACGTTTTCAGCGCTGTTCTAAGAACCATACGAATGAGCTGACGACGCACATTACGACGATTGGCGTACATACCCCCATTCCGATTTGTACAGTGGTCTGGCTGCCAGCGGTCAGGGTGCTTCCGGGTGCAGGTGCCAGGATTTGCGTCAACTGAGCCAATGCAGAGCCAGTCAAGATAGCGAAGGAAAGACCAGTCCTGAGGAATTGCATGATGATCGTCAAGTAAAAGAGAATTTGAATCTGAACAAGGGAGGTGATGTTGAGTGCTCGAGTGTTGATGCCAATGCTTGTCCTAACCCGCCGCCTTTATATCCCCAGCCAAAGCACAGCAACCTCAACGACGAAAAGTGCTTATGTGCTCTATGACGTTCGCCAAGCTCTCTTCCGACAAGGCTATTCGTGCATTGGAGTCAGTCAGGGTTAACACACCGTGAACACACGCGAACTAGGGCGCGGTGGGCTGTGGAGCAGACTTTTCAAATCACGGAACAATCCACCGCTCATCGCACAAATACTGGGCTCGACGGCATTCAAATAGGTAGCCAGATGAACAATAAACGACCTGCAGAACTTACTGTAAGCGGCAGACACACGGGAAAAGCGTAAAACCATACCGGTGATTGTAACACTCCGTGCCCCCGTTGAGAGGTAACTGGTGGTTGCAGCGAAAACCGGAGATCCGAAGTATTTCCAGGGTAGTAATTTGCTTTCGGATAACCCATGGCAGTGTTGTCTTTGGATTTGAAAAACCGGACGCTGACTGGCTCGCGTACGACCTCTCCGGTATCTTGAATTACCCGTCAACGCTGAGCATCGTCTTCGATGACAGCGGTCCCTCTTTTTGACGGTCAGACGTGCTCATCCATCGGAAGTCATAATCTCCCATGTACAACCACCGTCAGGCGTGTCATAAGGCACTGTCTTGTTCGCAACCTGGATCACGGGTTCATCGTCATCCGCAGCACCCGGCAGAGCGTTCTGGCATGAAATGATGAAGGCGCAGTTAAACGTGTCGTAATTACGTAGACTGGCTATAGAGGACGGGGCGGCGAAAGTTGCCCTGCGTATTATAATGTAAAACGATCCGGTCAGTACGTTACGCCTGGCGAGGCCTTGACTACTGAGCGCTGAGTGCTGAGGACTTACAAGGAGTTTACAGTTGTGCACCAATGTGGAGAGTATATGTCGGCGATTGGCTAGACGACTGATCACGTGATTATAATTAGCACGTTCTCACGGTCTCCCGATGAGTCGTTCGAACTCTATGTCGACATTCTTCCTGATAGGGAGCGGCACCCTTGCTCGCACATGCCACATAACCTCGGAACCTTCGCTTGGTCGTCTTTGGCGCTTGTTAACCTGGCTCGTCCCGCTCTTGCTAGATCAAAGAGACGAGCCAGGTTAGCGAGCGCTGTTTCTCCAAAATGGTGGACGACGACAGGGCCAGAGTAAACGTGTAGCCTCCATCCGAGTCGAACGTCCTTTCTAACGTTACACACCCGCCGAACGAGCCACCATCCATCGGTACGCCGTCTGTGCCAAGGAGTTCTGCGTGCAAAGGATTTCATTCTCTCGTCGAAATGCTTGTTCTCCTGATTAAGTCTTCTAATACCACAGCAGCAGATGTTTCGTGCTATTATGCTCCGAGTTAGCCCTGTTCCATGGAATCCACTCAGCTCCCAATCCCTGTTCGCTTGTTCTCACGCCTCAACGTACGGAATCCCTCGAGGCGTTTCATATCAGCCCCGACTGCACCTGTAGACGAAACGGTCCTCGAAAGTGACTTCACACGTTATCGTATCACTTATGGAGTACTAGTTTCTCTCAAGTTCTTTTCTTGCGTTCGCCAACTCGTCATCAAGTCGGAAGGGCTCGCTGTTGGTCGTCGATCGAGATCCTCAACCTCATATGCCTTTGATCAAATCTACTCTGCGTGATTGTCAGTGCCTGCCTACACCTCCGGGATTTCAGCTTGCCCATCAAAGGTCATCCCAATGGATGCCTACCCCAACGTCAGCGGTAAACTCATACGTGGTGGGGTGTCAGAAATTAATTTGCACTAGATAATCCTTTCAAGTTACGGACAGAGAACAGGTATTGTCCAAGTTGGCTAATCGAATTGAAACGAATGTACGAAAGATATTTCGATTTATGGGTAACTTTGCACATGAACCAAATGTCTGCGTGTTTTCTTTGACTCATCGTTGCCCGCATGCCCACCCAGAGTCACGTTAGGGGAAAAGGGCAGGTTGTCATGTTTCAGCGTGCTGTGGAACTTCCTTTGATTACATTGTGCTGTAAAGTCAGTACATACATTTATCTCGAGTCATTGGTAAACCATCAACTGATTGACGACTTCGTCCAGCATTGCCCCGGCCTACGATCATGCGCCCTCGGAGTCCTTGCCATTTCGCCGCTCTTCTGCTAATCTCGTCTTCTCCATCAAATCACGTCGATCGACGTACCCAGGCGGTGCCCACTGACGAGACGTCCATGGCCGACACTTGGAGTCCGTGTACATCTACAGCGCACGAGTTGCGTCAATGTCTGAACATCTAGATTACCCGAAACACGTACCATATCGACGCTCTCTAGCGAAATGTCTGACGACTCGTACAAAAACAGATACACCACGACCGCGCCCAACAAGTTACACGCTAAAGCGCACAATGTCATTCCTGCCGCACGAAAACGCAAGGCAAGGAGACGTACCCGCAAATACGTAGCCATACCGGTAATCGATTGCGTTACTAATGAATGGCGTGAAAAATGCGAGCAAGAAATTCCACGTCCAGTTGGCCGCCGTCGAAAGACTGCCTTGTTTGGCACGTGTGCGTGTCGGAAAGGTTTCGCCAATCAAAATCCAGATGCCCCTGGATTGTGTGGGCATCAGCAAATGTGCGTGCACTAAGAACACAAAGACGGTGTACTCACGGTGCCCATGTCATAGCGTAACCCCATATGAACATGCATGCGGAGACAATCATGACTAACTCCAATGTGAATGATAAGGGAGATGAATACCAGAATGAAATACCCACGCTTTCCTATGCCTGAATGGGTGACAGGATCGACAGCCGTTCCTGCAGACGCAAACACGATTAACCAGGCGGATTGCCAAATCCCACCGATAATCAACGGCCTTCTTCGACCAAACTAAAGTGACAGCATGAGGCAAGAGTTACAGTGTGGAGCGAGCCTAGAAGCTTACGCGTTGCATGATATACATTCCGCCAAAAGTACACACGAAATTGACGGCACCCAAGACGATTTGCGTGACGAAGGAGTCGGAGAGGCCGACGGATTTGAACACTGTAGCACCATAGTAGAAAAAGTAGTTCGCCCCCGTGAGCTGTTGCAGACTTTGCAGGCTCATTCCGAGGAGCGTCCTGTATAGTGTCTTGTTTCGAGGCCGGAAGCAGTCAATCCAACCACTTTTAGTCGCTTTTTCTTGCTCAACGCTCTCTCGAATTTCCTCGACTTCGCGTCGGATGATGTAGTGGTCTTTCGCTTCAGCGGAAGACAGACCACGGGTACGTGCCAATGATATTTGTGCCTCGTCCAGGTGGTTGTGTGCAGCAAGCCACCTTTTTGCACCCGTATCATCAGGTACACGAAAGAAACATAACAATGGAAACGTGCCTTGGACTTTCGGGCATGAACAAGATGCCGACACCCAGGATCAGTGCCCATAGGATGCCGATTCCAACCGGGACACGCCAAGATGCAGACCCGGGGATATTTCTGGTTCCGATTGAAATGCAATCTTAAGTCCTCGTGAGTATTTGAATCATGCATAACATAGATGACTCACAAGCGACGAGGATACCAAATGTGATGAAGAGCTGGTATGTTGCGCTGTCAAGTCAATATTATCCCACGGTCATTGAACCCACAAGGAAGATCAATGACGTACGTCAATGTGCCACGAATTTGAGGAGGGGCGGTTTCTGCTTGGTACTAACGATACCTGAGGTGGTTGAAAACTCGCATATAGTGACAAAAAACGTACCATAGGCACGGCCGCACTAAGGGCGCCGACACCTAGACCACTGATGAGTCGGCCGACGGCATACTGCTGCCACACATTGGTGGAGGCGATCTGAACGACGACGCCTATGACGAAAACGACACATTCTATGGTCATGGCATAGCGGCGACCAATGAAATCGGCCACCCTAGAACCGTGTGTGAAAACTTAATCGAGCGGCTTGGCATCATGACTCACGGAGCACCCATAAGCGCCCCGGCGAGGGTTCCGATGGAGAGAAGAGACACGATGAGGCCCTCGCGGACTGTTGAAAATGCGCAAGTAGAGACGACGCCGGGGGTAGAGCATGTTGCAAAGCGCAGCAAAAAGTCATCCATGAGGACAATGTCAGATATCTGGCCGGTATCGTACTATAACGAGTGTCAGTAGGATCATTTGCGTATGAAATCGAGATATTGCAACTGACGTACCCCAAAGATGAAGCCACCCATGGAGGCTAATATGGCCAACATGATGGCGACCCATCCTATCGGCAGACCTTGGCTTTAAGGATACGTCGTACATGAGCGGGCAGAGGAGGGTGGAATGCAATCGAGTACTTACACATAGAACAGAGCCATCTCTTTCTGCGAGGGGAAAACAGAAAGACACGGCCATAGCTGCGAGTCTCTATAAATACCTGAGAGTAGCGAGCGATGCAGTTGTTCCGGTCCGCGAGGAGAGGGAAAGCCTAGTCATAGGAGATGACGCCATTTGATTGAAATGAATTGGACTATGTCCACCGAAGTTGGTCCGAATTGCGACGAACCCAATAGGTACGGAATCCGCGGTGTAGTGCACCTATGGCCAGTTGTGTGAGCCGTCACATGAGCTTGCCGCAGTTCTTGTTCGACCGTCCGGTGAATTTTGGTCCGGTGAGTTTTGAATTCGGCAGTTCGTGATTGTGCTATCGTGAGAAACTGCGATGTGATGGACTAGCAAAGCTGCCAAAGCAGGTGGCACAGACGGCGCTGAACCTTTCGCAGCCACTTTGCTCTACACGCAGAGATCGATAACTGGATGGGATTTGTCTGAGCTGACATTACCAGAGGACCACGAAGCATGTGATGATGACTTGGCAGATGCCCCATCAAGTACTGTTATTTAAGACGCTTCTCATCTTCAAGATGTCGAAATTCGAACTGATGTAGAAAAAGGGCCCTGACAATGATAGCATTGGAGGCAGCGGAAGAGTAGAATCACTACGTGACGCGTGACACGTGACAGGAGTAAAAGTAGCAACGCCACCGCGACATCCATACCTGAGACAGTACAGTATCATACTGGGCCTCCCGTAATTTGGTCGCTAAACGTCGAATCCTTCACCTTTACTCGTAGATTCGTTGATTTCGTTGGCCCAACATGTTACTCTTCGAATTTCCCAGTAGGTTTTATGTATTTTCATCTCTACCATGTCCACTACTCCTAATTTGCTCTTTTTTCCAGTTCCAAGACGACTCAAAGGCGTTCACATACCAAACGAAATATACATCTACATATTCGAATTCGTTGTGCCCCCTAGCGCCCAACCCCTATTACACGAGCAACTTGTCACATTGGCCGGCCTTTCCCTCGTTTGCAGATCCTTCGCCAACTACTCTCTTCCTCGTATCTATGAACACATCGACATTTCGCAAATTATTCTTACCAGAGGATACTCTCATTATCGCCTCCGATCGAAGAAAAACGTGTATAAGGGGTTGCCTGGAGTCGCATTATGTGCCCACGTCGCAGCCTCGCAGCCGCTCGCCCTCTCACTCGTCGAGACCGTGAAAAGTTGTCACTTCTCTAACCTCATCCGCGGGACTACAGAGAACACTACAGCACTCCGGTTCATAAACGACTGTCTCACTGCCATGTCTCGTATGAAAAACATCCGAACGCTTTCGTTTTTATTCTGCTTTATTCGGAAAGAATACTGGCGGACTATTGGGATGATCCCTTCAATCGAAGAACTAATTTTCAATGACTGCGAATTTTTGTGTTGTTCCGCGGACGTTGAGCTCGATCCCTCACCTCTATGTCCAGGGACTTCTCTCGGAATCTCGCCAGCTTATCACAGCCATAGATCTTCAGTGCCTGTGTACGCTTAACGCGACCATCGAGTTTATCAAGAGTGTCGATTGGCTCCCCAGTTCCACTGTCAAGGATCTTTCTTGCTCGACAGTGTGTAATCGTACTGAGGTGCACAACCTCCTCACGCAAGCACCGTGATCTCTCGAGGTGTTGTCATTGGAAATTGATGGAAAAACTACAGACATGTTCCATGACCTACCATGGCAGGATTTATCCCATCTCCCCTCGCTCACATTGACGATACCACATTATAATTTTACACCGAACGTGAGTCTCGATCATTTTTCGTTTAACTCCCTTGATAGTTACTCGATCACATACAGTATACGCTGCTAACCGCCTCTTTCCTGGACATTATCACTTCATTCCCAAGGCTGCGGTCGCTCACACTCTGGTTAACACAAGCGGACCTATTAGACACAGATATTCAATCTATTCTTGCCAAAAAGGTTGATTGTGCCTCTAGCTTGAGATATGTGAACATCAACGACGATATTTTCCATTTGGTTGGTGGAGAATGGGTCGTAAGCGACTGCTACTTATGGTAATGAAGAAGTGTACGTCAATTGTTACAGAATCTATATATAATTTTCCACTGTTGTCGTTAAGAATAGATCTTGCAGGTTGTCTACTCGCTCATTTTCGGCTACGGTGACACGCCTTCATACATACAAGAGACAGGTCACGAAGCCGCGAAGAGGTCCATCGGAAGTTGGGTGCGGAGACTAATGTTAACGAGTCCGTGAGGCTAAAGTGAAATGTATTCGATCTACTCATCATGTCATGCTAATGGCAAAACGTCACAAAAGTGGCCCTATGGGTTGAATGGCTGAAAGGGAGCTCATTTGTCCCTGAAGAGTGCTCTGACCACCCTTGCCGTGCTGTAGCCTGTCGCGCTACATGGTTGCAAGTAATGTAATGCCGATAGTGTGGGATGAGTTTGAGGGTGATGATCGATGATGGTCACTAATCTAGGTCCGTGCCACGTCGGCTTTAGAGCGTGTTCGTCAGAGGGAGAGACCTCCTATAGATACTCATGGGACGAACCCCCTTTCTGTAAGATCGCGAATGCGGATGCGTGATATCACAAATTGGAATCGAATCTTTAGTAACAAGTTACCTTTTTGTAAGGTGCTCTTGTTCTTACCTAGCCAGTCGTTGTCATGTCTGCAAGTACATCTATACGACAAACCCACTTGGAAACGCTTGAATGATGAATGACTCACGTATCGTACGCTCCAGGTCCCTCCTATGCATGTGAGGAACTGCGTTGGATGCCATTCGGGCTTCGTCCACGCTGTATCTGCTAGCTGTGCCACGATCACAAAATAAAACATTTATGGTAGATAAATTCTAAACGCAAGAAGAAAAGAAATTTTAGGTTCGTTCGTCCAAACACGTCCCACCGCATCATCTATGACGTCATGTTTCGTGTCCCAAGATTCGAAGGAGTGGAAAGATCAGATCCTTGGCGGCGTCGGCATCATTTTTACTCGGACTGGAAGACGGCAACTATGGTGTAGCTTGTATGGAGGATGCGATAGCCTAAAGCATGATCGTGGTACTTGTAGTGATTCCGCGGCCCGGCCCGGCTTAGGGGGCTAGTGGCTTCATGAAATCACAGGCCAGGCTTCAGGTCTCTAAAGCCCCTAAAGACGGCCCGGCATGGCCCCAAAGCCTGAGTTTAGGCCCAGGCTGCAGCTTCACACAAGATGCTATCAAAAGATACATGACATTGAGACTCAAAAATAAGCAATTAATTAATGTCGAGAACACCACCATCCCACTCGTTGTCAGTCTCCCAATCATCGTCACCATGCACCTTGGGAGTGAGTGAGAAATCCTCTTGAACAACAACACTAGATCCTGTGCTACACTTCAAAAATTGAAGGGCCTCCACAATATTGGCCTTGAGCCGGTTGCGACACTTGCTGATGGTTATCCCCACAGATGAAAATGCGTGTTCTGAGGATACAGAGCTGGCCATGATGGGGAGAAAGTCCTGCACCAGAAATCCCCATACTGGGTATCACACAGAGTGCATTCCCCACCACTGCACAATGGTGGTGTTACCAAGGTATTTCCGCATGTTGAGGTAGTCATGGAAATCTTGCAGCCACAGGCGTGTGGGATCACCACCATGCTTGCTGCTCTGGTTCCAGCCAAGTGCACCCTCATTAGGCTCGCCATCACTGTCGTCATCAATACTGGATTCCAAAAGGGCATCAAGCTTGGGATTGCATGTTGTGATGCAACATTTGTGGTCCATGGGCTGTGGGGCATTGGTGTCAGAGTTGTACATATCATAATAATGTTCCTTGTACTGTTGGATTCATTAAAGGAGAGGGAGAGCATGATTAAGAAAAAAGAAACTTACATAAACTGGCCATAGAAAGATTAAGGAAAATGAAACTTATCGTACCAGGACAGAGAGGATATGAGTATCTAAACAAATAGAGAAAACATATAGATAAATCTGGAACATACCACTGCCGATGGCATACAGAGAATGCTGGGTGTCATAAGGAGCAAGATGGAATGTAGAGTTGATGAGAGGAAGCGAGTGCGGCACGTCGCAGTCGCATTTGGCTGACTATGTGTCCGCACACAGCCACGGTGCAATCCTTACAAATTTCATAACAGCATACCATTTATAGTTATCAGCCCTTGCTGGTAACAGGGGCGCGTAATCCTTCGTACAGCTTCAGGGCTTCTAGGGCCTGGCTCGGCTCGGCTCATGGCTTCTCAAAACGGCAAGCCGAGCTCCAAGCCCCACCAAGCCCCTAATGCGGCCCGGCTCAGCCTGGCTTTTTGGGGCCCAGCTTGGTTGGCTCACGGCTTTCAGGCTGGGCCGTGGAATCACTACTCTTGTCTATTCACATTACCTAATCATGAATACAGTCGATCGAACTCAAGCCCACCATACTGGCCTACGTTGCATACAGTATGGCTTTGTTCGGAAAAGGGGATCCAGACCGAGCCAAGGACGAATTCAACCTTCTTTACTGTCAATGTGACGTCTTTGACGTGAGCTTAATATACCTCGTCAAGGTTAGTTTTCCGCATACATTCTGGTCTGTTTACCTACAACACTTGTCCGTTCGGCTGGTACATAGGCCACCATCATATTTACCTCGGGAAACCACCAGGAAGGTCTGGAACGCGTTGCAGATCTGATTCGGGTCACTCCAAAGGACGACATATCGGTGATTCAGATCGTTCGGGTGCAGTATCACACTTTCTTTATGGGATGCCCCTAATAATATGTTACAGGCACACATGTATGCAATTACTCGACGAGCATACATGCAAAATAGAGAGTACGACATGGTACTCAAACTATGCGACAATTTGAGCTGGCAAAGGCTGCCTCACGTTCCTGATCACCCGCAACTTGACACCATTTCATTGGTAAGCCATGATTTTCGATGACCCATCTGAATTGCTCATACCGTTTTAAGATATTTGGCTGGAGGAACGACTCTTATGAACTCATGTTCAAGCTTTACCAGCAACAGTGTGAGGCGTTGGATGCTCTCCAGCGCCGAGAAGAAGCTGTCGGCTTGTTTCAGATGGCGTCTATAGACTTGGAATGGCTCTCAGGAACACGAAAAGAAGTCGAAAAATGGTTTCGAGGTGAGTGGTATCGTTACTGACGTGAGAGATGCGCGTATCGAACCATATTTACGTGTAGATTTTTCCCAGCAATGCAGACTGTCTGGCGATGAGGTGGCGGATGCCACTCGGAGGAATGTTCTCGAACGCATGCAGACGTTCTTTCGTCGCTAGTTCCTTTCGCTATAACCCTGCACAATGTACCGTGTTTGATTATCTATCGATAGATATCGTGTTCTCTTCTCGCCTCGCTCGCTTCTTTACCCCCGCGGAAATGGTTATCAGTTTCCGATGTGTGCGTAAATCAACGTTCGACGAAGGGAGAAACTCGGTCAGACCAGCAAAGAAGTCATTCACGGACCACATGACAGGAAGTAGTAGTTCTAAAAAATAATCAGTGATGATCACTTACATAATTCTGATCAGCTTTTCAGTGACGCAACCACTGAAAGTTTGGTCGAAAGTGATAAGAGTGATTCCTGTCTTTTTCTGTGCGGGAATAATCCTCTTTAAGTTGTCAAACGTCTGCTGGCTCACCTTATTCACGTTTATCCTTCCTACGTGACGCCTTGAGAAGTACATACTACCAGCTGTCATTTGATACATGTACTCTATACATTTGAATTTGTCACCGCTTACCCAAAGTTATGAACACATTAAACGATCAAGACATCCTATAACTGCATACCTCGAGAAAAATTTCGATGTAAAAAGCTCAACAACTCTCCACAAAACGTGCCAACGCCTGCGCTTCCGTTTCGCCCTCACGACGCCCGGACTGTTTCTCGAACATCTAGAGCACCATCAATACAATCTCGCCACCACACGGCAGACAGACGCACCGGATTGATCTCCAAAAATCTGTCCACAACCTCTGCTCCAAGAATGCCCTTGATCGCGTCCGCACCAGCCAAGTATTCCCTTGCTTGCTCCAGGTTTAACGGCAACCTCTTCGTAATCCCGAGCGCCTCCCTTTCTTCAGGTGACAGTTCCGTAGCCTTATTTGTCAAATTGTAGCTTTTGACGCCAAGCTCCAGCTTGTCTCTGATTCCGAGTATACCACATGCCAGGACTGCCGCGACAGCGAGGTAGGGACATGCCGTACCGTCCATGGTTCGGATCTCGAATCTGCGCGATGAAGGCGACGTCGCGCTCGTCAACCGGACGGGTGCCTCGCGCTGCTCGACACCCCAGCGCACCCAGGTGCCTCCCGACCACACACCGTCCATCATACGGGCATACGACGCTGAGGTAGGATACGTGAATGCGATCACGGACGCGAGGTGGTGCATTAGGCCAGAAAGAAAGGCAGATTCCGGTGGGAAGAGGAACTCGGACGTCGATTTAGGTAGATCTGATCTGTCGCCGTGAACCGATACGTGCATGTGAGCACCCGTTCCACCTATCGAAGCTAATCAGAACGTTGACGCTGACAATAGGAGAGTACTGACAGCTTTCCATGAACGGCCTAGGTGCGAACGTAGCTCTAAGACCATGCTTGTTTGCGATGTTGAAGATGATCTCACGCGTGTGTACGAGCGCGTCCACAGCTTCGAGCGGTAACAATGGACCCGTGACCACCTCGTACTGTGAGCAGTGAGTACGAGGAGCAAGATCGACTCGGCGAATGGGACGAACCTGCCCTGGGGCCCCTTCTCTGTGGTACATCTCCAGTTCAATATTATCTGCTTGAATCGCTTCCGCGATTTCTTCCAACACCTGTGCCTCGATACTGCCAGTCATGAACGCATTGGTGGTAGAAAATTGAGAGCCGACATTCACGGCGGCGATCGGATTAGTCGACTTAAGAAGAATAAATTCGTTCTCAAAGCCGATCAAAAACCGAACACCCAGTTCCTCTGCGGCGTATCTAGACAATTATGAAATCATGTTGGCTTCCCAGGTGAAAATGACTCACTTGAGGAGCCGTGATAAAACTGTACGGGGACAGTGCGGTAATTCAAACGATGGTCCGGTGGGTCGCGGAACTGGTGTCTTCTCTTGGAAGAAGCCAAATAGAGCTGCGTGTCGAGGAGCATAGTGGCATGTACGAATGGAAGAAAGGTCAAAAGCGTAAATACTCTCCCTGGGGGAAATGAATCCCGGCGCGAGCTGGAGGAAACATGCTCCAAGTATCATTCCAGGCAGCGGTATGGCAGGTCGTTCTGACCCAAGAAGCTTGCGAAAGTGCGACACCGACAAAACGCGGCAACGAACTGCGTTGATGTAGTCCACCCATTGGATGCGAACGTACTGGATATCGTGAACACTGAGGAAGGATAAAAGATCGAGATGCGATTTCAGAGGTGCGATGCTTCTAAGAGGTGGCTTGGTTGCTGTTAGAGATGACATTTCCTATAGGCACTTTAGGAACGAGAAGTCAAAAGGGAGGAACAGGACATCGAGTGCGATGAAAACTGACTTTAATACCGACGAGCGCGGTACAGGATGGTGACTAGCGACCGCTCCTCAGCAGCTGGTGCAGGATGTGATTTATTGGTTAGCATCACTGCCACGTTTCCAAGACATCCGGGATGGAACATGCCCTTGATATAGCATCTTGAATTACATCCAAGCGTTGAGCATGATTGCACCGTATTCTCGTTTGTTATTTTATCAGCGGGGTCAAATATACACACCTCAGTCCATGTATCCTCGGTTTTATCTAATCACCGGTCAGGAACCCGCAGTTTGATTTATAATCGATGGCAACAGCCATTGATTCACCAAAGAGAAAATCATCCAGAGTCAGGATCAGTCGGAACAGCTTTTTCAATCCAACTTCTGTGAGGCACTAGCATTGTAGTGATTAGTATTTATTTCCGACTTCTTTCTTCTTCAAAGTTCACATACCGTTTCTTGCATGTAGTTTTAATAAGGTTTCTCTGATATGCAGTCCTCTCGCTCTACTGCCGAGAGCGGTGCCACAGACCTGTGATTGCCCTTTGCAATGCTGTTGTCACCATTATCATTCCAACTTCACCTCCCGCGGTCATGTGTCTCCGAGTGTTTCATAAAGATGAGTACGTTTTGGGCAAGCTCTGGTGACGAGTCTCACTGCTTGCAGCAAGAATTTCAACGAAGAAGAGACGACATGAAGCCCCGGCGGCCCGCTAAGTAATTCTCAGCCGCGAGCCACTTGGACAAGAACATCCCCTTGTGAAGAAAATATTGCTTAGAAACGCAGCAGGCGACCAGTTAGGATGAGTCAACAGGAGAAAAGAACATCCGTCGGATTGCCTGATTACATAAGTACTTTACCATTTGCCATGATCCGACGCACTCGGCCCGTTGAAGATTCTCGTGACAGATGCGGACTCATACTTACAGGACGTTCGTTCCCTTGTCGACCAGCATAAAGATGCCCACGAAACCCAAAGAAATATGCTCCGCAAAGCGAAAAAAAAACTTTCAGAGCGCTCGGACCCGATCACGGAGACGGACAGCTCGATGACAGCCACGCTCAGAGTCCTGTTGTTCGACACCTTGGTGGTGCGATCACGTCCAACAATTGTTTACCTCTTGGGCCGTTGAGCATTGGGCTGCGATCAAAGCCAAGGGGGATTCTGGCTCTCCCTCCCCCAACCATCTTGGAGACGAGAGGGGTTGCGATGCTGAAGTTGATGAGAAGCTGCGGATCGGTCTTATCCACCTTTTTCGCCGCCGTCGCCCGGCCTCACTCCTGCCACCTACGGCGTCCCCGGTGTGGCAGTGCGGGAGAGAGAGCAGTCGTGGTCGCCAGCCTGGCTTTGTCGGCTCACCAGTTACGAGACCGTGTTGTAAGCAGTACCTTTCTTCCCGATATGGTAGTGATGCTACGATAACAGTGCGGGTCACCATGCTGCGCGACGCCGGATATACCCCACATATAGGACGACGGTACTGACGATAGATTCTTTCCTTCTTTCCCTCCTTTCCTCTCCTCCTGTATCTCTCCTCTTTGCTATACACTTGCTGTCATACGTTCTGTTTCTGACTGATCGTTAGTGTTGGGCGACGTATCTTCGACGACGCCTTTCCACGTGTTCTCCAACTCCCCCCTCGTCTTTGGCCCCTTTCCTAGTCTCCACGCTGCCTGGATGGTTTTCGGCACCCTCCTCATACATATGCCCATCTAATCACCAATGTGGATCCAGTCATCCAGGAGACTTTTTCCACTTCCACTTGGGATCCCTGTTCCCGTGCTTGCAAGGGTTCCAGCTTGCGCTATTCCTGTAAGCGGGCTGCACGTCGAGTTGGCGTCACTGAGGCCAGCAATATATAGGACAGAGCGCGTAGCTAGCTCTCCATTCCTTTTTTCTCCCCTTCTTGTATCTCTCTCGCTGTTATCACTATGTCGTCTGCGATATGATCCACCCAGTGTTGACGCTCCGAAGGAGGCGTCTTCTAGTTCGTTTCTTGCGACGTGATCGTAATCGTGGTGAGTCACTCACTCTGCACGTCCTTTCAATTGGCCGTCTGACTCTGATCGCGTTGCACCCGTATGGCAGCAATTCCATTAGGTCAGCAGAAAAACAGGAAAACAAAACACTACTCGTCCATCCTCCTGCGGCTCACAGCTGCTGCCGTCGAACTAGCCGCAGGCTGTCCCACTTGGCCTCCATACCCCACCAATGTAGAAAGCAGGTCTCCATACTCTCCCTCCGACCCCGATCCGCCACGAGGAGATTGCGCACCCGCCTCGCGAGCTCCCGAAGTCGGTCTGCGAGTTCAGCATCTTCTGCAGCGATTTATTGCATCACCGTCGCAGTGCGTGCGACGTTGTCTGGATCGGCGGCTGGCTGTGTACCTCTGCGTGAAGACACGGGCGAGTCAAATATGCTTTGCTTTTCAGTTAGTTCTTTGGGGCCTTGGTAGTCGGCGACTCACCCGGATGCACGATTCTCGATAATCGAGTCGGTCTGAGCGCTGGTAAGGACCAGTCGGACAGCACTCCCTTGATTTATTACGCAAATGTCCTTGGCGATCCTCTTTCCTTACATCCACACGAATCAGTGCTCGAACAAGAGCAATACGTTTTCGCGTACCTTGTTCCCTTTATTGACTCGACGGCCAATAACTGTTGGATGATGCGCTCGCTTTGATGTTTGCCGGGGTGCGATGGGTCTGACGGGCGTGTTGGCCAGGTCTCGGGATGCGAGAAAGGCAACGTACTTTGGTCGATTCTCTCTTGGCTGATCTAGGTAGGTTTGCCTAGTTTTTTCTTGCGCGGTCGGAGGTTCACCATGGTATTACTAGATGGGAGGGATGGATTCAATGCGGTTCAGACGACTCAATGTGGATTGTGCAGGTCCACCGCCCTAGAAGAATGCATCTGGTGTCAGTTGGACGTGCACGATCGTTTGATGACTCATGAGCGTCCCTACAATGTTCGCGGATTCAATGGTTCATCCAAGCATTTCAAGCGCGAGTCAAGCACGTACACGCAGACTTTGCATTACTGATTCCTCTTTTCTTGACGTGTCGAGTAAAGTTCTCCCGAACCGATTTATAGAGCTTGTGGGAATACTCGTTCAATTAGGAATCTTTTAGGCTGGGCTTTGGTCACCGAAAAGGAAAGAACAAGAGTCCAAGTGGGTGCTTTCTTACTCGCGCCCATTCCTTTCCGTTGTTACAAGTTGGCCAAGGTTGAATAAGACCCTAACAATTACCCACACCATGCCTACTGCACGACCGTGGTTGAACCGTGTCGTTTAATGTCATCCGTTTTACTTGCTATCACGGTGCCTCCATCTCCGAAATTTTCAATATCACGGTACTTAAAATACCATCGCCCTTTGGGCAAAGCTGGACCCACACTTGGTATGTCTAAAGTTGGTACCATACGAGCGGCTATACGGCTGGTTACGGTCATAGGTCACATCTATGTATCACAATCGCAATATCGCGTTTACATCAACCTTGGTGCAAAGTTGAAAATAGAATATCGGTGCATGCTCACACCTCCTGGTATGGCCTTATCAGCAACGGAAGCTGAGGCTTGCGCGTTGGATCACTCCGCAAAGCTGGACGCCGCGTGATGGCTACGTTATCACAGATGTCGCTAGCAGGCACGGCAAGCTCAAATTCGAACGCTCGGACGAGGGTGAACAAGATGACCTTGAATCTGTTTTTATCATGAAAATCAATACTCAAAGGACGATATGTTTGAGGGTGTTGACTTACTCGACGAGCGCAAATCGATAGCCGATACAAGCTCTAGGACCGCCGTTGAAGGTCAACATGTGACCCCAGATGCCTGGTATCCGGGAGACAGTCTCGGGTATGTTGATCCACCGCTCCGGTCTGCGGTTTTTTTTCGTTATAAAAAAGGGGGATGAAAGCGGATAGAAACATACTTGAATTCACCAGCATCGGGCCCCCATAGCTCCTTAGAACGGTTCATCATCTCGATTGAAAACATGACCTCGTCTCCTTTTCCAATCCTTTTCCCCCCTTGGGTCAAATTATCATCATGTATACAAGAAATACACGACCCACCTGATGTTGTCGTGTACATTACCATATCTATCCACGTAAGGCTTCTCGACAGGCAACACATCGTCCTTCATCGCGATACGCATGATTGCCGTAACCGGTGGATTCATGCGAAGGCTCTCCCTTACAAACGCGTCGAGGTAAGGAAGTTTCATGAGCTCGTCCATTGAGGGGTTGTCTGTGTCAACGGAGAGAAGCTCGTCCCGAAGTTTTGTTTGAACTTCAGGTGCTTGAGTCAGGGCATACAGCGCCCACGCAATCGCACTACTGGATTATAGTTCCTTTCATCCGCACATGGTAATAGTGCTTCATAACGTCTTACCTGGTAGTTTCATGGCCTGCGATAAAAAATGTAGTCAACTCTGTCGAGCACGGTAGTTAATTGGCGTCCGAAGATGATAAGCTAAACAGAACTCACGGGCAATAACATGCTTATCAGACAGCTTCTGGCTCTCGGGAATGTCGGTGGCCATGTTTGCCTTTACTAATAGCGTTAATAAATCTCGACCCCGTAAATCATTCTTTTCGACTTCTCCCTTTCCTGTATCGTTGGATAGCACACTTGCTTTCGCATCCCTCAGCAGCTGCCCACACTTTTGCGCTATGGTGCGCTGGACAGCCCATAGGCTACGGGTTTTAGGGGTAGGCTACAGAACATGACATTTGAAATTAATCAGTCATATGAAAATGGGAACAGCACTCACAACGAAACGAAGAACTGGAAACAACGAACGCAAAACGAGATCACTCGCGGTAACACCTGAGCACAACATTGAGAATGCTTTCTTCAGTTCGTTTAAACGTCCTTTAGCATCGAGCGAGTCGAAATCGTAGTTAAACCCTATCGGTCGTTAGTGATGTTCATTTGTCTACAAAACGAGCATACCAGAAAGACCAATGATGTCAAATGTCACCTTATTCAGCCAGGGCATGAAATTGATGCGTGTACCGGAGTTCAATGAAGCAGAATTATTGATCTCTAGAGACAATACATCACGAAGCTGAGGAAACTGTGATCAATACCTATGTGATCGAGAAGACGAGAAAGACGCGCACCTGGGAAGCTTTGAAAAAAAAGGCATCCACATGCCCCCGAATTTGTGAAGGGCCGAATGCAGGATTCTAAAAAAAGAATAGTGTTAAATTAATTAAGCGTCATTAAGAATCTCGGGCACCATTATGTCTCTGTTCACGGAAGATTAGTCATTGTAGTTCTTGAACAATTTGACACAAACCTGTTGACGGTGCTGGGCACCATCCACTTGAAGTAGCCCTAGCAAGCAGGTGAATGGATTCACATCAGTCACAATTGCTACGATGTTGTTAGACTGACCTTCTCCGAAAACCTCCAGTGAGCCTTGTTGGATGGTAGGTGATTTGTAGTAATCGCTGCTGTGAGTCAGGACATGATTGATAGCACATGGGTCCATAGTAAACAGCTTGTCCCTCTATATGCCATGATTGACCATGTGGTTCGTCTTTATAAAAAAATACGAGACAAACGCTCAAAAAGCCCTTGAATCGCATCACTTTGCCATATTTTGCGACCCATTTTTCGGATAACGTGCCATCTTTCTAAAGAATGGGTTATGGATGGACATGCACAACGACCGAGTAACACACGTACATCCTTCATCATGTCACCCAAATTTCCGAGGATGAAACTTGTCCCTTTCGGTCCGCATAGGTGTTGCAGAGGGGACTTGTGTGCGCAGTGCAACGCAAGTCGAACACCTTGCCAAAGTAAATAGGCAATCACCGAAGTAAATGCAAGGGGAGGCAGCTGCGCAATCGTGAACATTTGCGGCTCACTGTCAAGAGATATTGAAAGAGACAGCATGTCAACCGTTCGCAATAACGCGAGGGTCGCTTTATTATACATCCGAACCGAAGACTGACGGCGATTGTGTAATGCAGTTAGCGTGTTGGCGGGAAAATGTGAGCGATTTAGTAACCTGTCTGCGTGGTTTCGACGTACAGCCGGCTTCGGTGACATAACTTTTTAAAACTAGCGATAGTAACGTGCTAAAATCTATCTATCTTCTATAAATTTAACGGCCGGTCGTGGAGTCTGAAATCGATCCGACGCTTATTTCGGCACTCTCGCTCTTTCTTCGCTTGCACGCTTCAATCGCTTCACTCGCTTCACTCGCCTCACTCGCCAAATCCCACCTG
>JBBPMJ010000342.1:0-34896 GCA_038090255.1 Austroboletus niveus
AAACTTACTTCAACCATGATGGTAAGCACCGCAGGGTAGAAGGTGCCAAACACAACACAACTCTCGTGAAGCGTGGCGTTCGGCGGGTAACAATCCTTATATGCAAACGTGGTCAATATCCGATGTACTTCACTTTGAGGGGTGCTGAGGGTACATGGGCTGAAGAACAGGCAATCCGTAACATCGAACCTGCGCTAGCGTTCCAGCTCAAGCTCAGTCGTCTCTTCAACTACAAGCTCACGCCAGTCTTTGTGGAAACCAAACAGATCCATATATACCATGCCATTGCCAGAGAGAATCAACTCGACAATCGATTCTTTATTCGTGCCTTGGTTCGTCCTGGACGTTTGCGTGATTCCGTGAGCATGAAGGAGTACCTCATCTCGGAGACGGATCGCCTTGTTACTAACGTCTTGGATGCGCTAGAAGTCGTCAGCGCACAGTACCGCAATGCCGACGTCAACCATATATTCATGAACTTCGTCTACAACCTCCAGGTTTCCTACGAAGATGTACTAGAGGCTATTTCGGGATTCATTGAGCGCCACGGCAAGCGACTTCGGCGTTTGTACGTCACGGGCTCGGAGATTCGTATCGCTCTCGAGGACCAAGAAGGCAATGTTACGCCTATCAGACGTATCATCGAGAACGTGTCCAGATTCGTCGTCAACTTCATTGGATTCCAAGAGATCACGACCGACAAAGGAACGACGATCCTAAAGTCCATTGACGAGAAGGGGCTCTCCACCTCCAGCCCGTCAACCAGCCCTACCCAACCAAAGAGTCCTTACAGCCTAAGCGTTACCAAGCACATCTTATCGGTACCACCTACGTCTATGACTTCCCCGAGCTGTTCTCGAAAGCTCTCCACAGCACCTGGATAAAGGCTCGAAACCTTGACCCATCACTTACGTTACTAAAGAAGTTGCTCGAATCAGAGGAGCTCGTGCTCCAGGAAACAATATATTCAGAATGGTTACTTGGGTATTCACCCTCAGAACGCCCAAATGCCCTGATGGACGCAAGGTGGTTGTCGTCGCAAATGATATCACCTACAAGATCGGCTCCTTTGGTCCCATTGAGGATCAGTTCTTCTACCTTGTCACGAAGTATGCACGTGCGCACGGTCTTCCCCGCATTTACCTCTCCGCCAACTCGGGTGCTCGTATCGGCCTAGCGGAAGTGATCATCAACCTCTTCTCGTGCGCCTGGAACGACGACAATCACCCGGAGAAGGGCTTTGACTATCTCTACTTGACTCGGGAGAACTACCTCAAAGTGCAAGAAAAGGCTACCGCCGTTATTCGTACAACGGAGGTCGAAGTGAAGGGGCAACTGCGCTACAAGATCACGGACATCATCGAACTTCAAGATGGCCTGGGCGTCGAGTCGTTGAAGGGATCCGGTCTTATTGCTGGCGAGACTTCGCGTGCCTACGACGATATTTTCACCATCTCCTTGGTAACTGCTCGTTCTGTCGGTATTGGCGCATACCTTGTCCGTTTGGGTGAACGTGACGTCCAACTGGAGCACCTGCCCTCAATGAGGTACTTGGTCGCGAAGTTTACACCTATAATCTGCAACTTGACGGTACCCAAATCATGTATAAGAATGGCGTCTCACACCTGACCGCAGCCAGCGACTTGGAGGGAGTTATCCACATCCTGCAGTGGCTATCGTATGTTCCCGAAGTCAAAGGGGACTCACTCCCCATCCGCGAAACGTCAAACCCTTGGGACTGCGAGATTGCGTATGTGCCACCCAAATCTCCTTATGATCCGCGCTGTTTCATCGAGGGTAAAGCTGATGAACAGACGTCGCGGTGGTTGCCAGGTTTCTTCAACAAGGGTTTCTTCCAAGAAATGCTATCTGGATGGGTGCAGACCGTCGTCGTTGGTCGTGCGCGATTGGGTGGTATTCCTATGGGTGTCATCGTTGTCGAGACGCGTACAATTGAGCGCATTACTAATCCTGCGTCATTCGAGCAGAAGGTCATGGAGGCTGGACAAGTTTGGTATCCGAACTCGGTTTACAAGACAGCACAGGCCATCTTTGACTTTGACCGTGAGCGTCTCCTTCTCATCATCTTCGTTAACTGGCGTGGTTTCTCGGGTAGTCAGCAGGACATGTACGATGAAGTTTTGAAACAGGGCTCGAAGATCGTCGATGGCCTGTCCGGCTACAAACAACCCGTCTTCGTCTACATTGCGCCGAACGGCGAACTTCGTAGTGGTGCTTGGGTCGTTCTCGATGCATCAATCAATATGTCCAAGACGGAGATGTACGCCGACGTTGATGCACGCGCCGGTATGTTGAAGTCCGAAATCAAGATCCACCGAGATAAGATCCTTTCGCCCATGGAACGCCCCAACGCTACGTACGCCTCTCTGAAGGCTACTAACAACTCAGATACTAGCAAACCCGACGAGGAGAGGGCTGCAGCCGCGAATGAGTTGGCTGATAGAGCCCTCTGCTGGCCTCCAAATATACTTCTCAAACACTATTGGGACTGTATGAGACATGCTCATCCACAGTCGTCCTGATTCACTTGCTCGTCTAGTCAAAACGTCATAAATGCTGGTGGAAAGATACCTGTGAATGGAGCCTATGTGATAGTGTATGAGGTGTCATTTAGTCTCAAGGACCTGGGGCTTCAAGTGATGACAAGGAAGTGTCAGCTCAAGTTAAGTAGTACTTGATGAGCTGGCTCCTTGTTTCATTCTTCATACAATGACTCATACTGTAAGTAATTGTCAGTTGTCCAGGTTAAAATTTGTTTGTATCTAAACATAATTTGAATCAGTGGCGGATTTGGATCATCAATGCTTATCTGAAAAAGCAGGTCATCTTAGCCAGCAAATGACACACTGAAACATGTCCATGATTGTTTGCTTCAAGTCATTGACATTGAGGCTATCCATATACTACATATCTTGGTCCTTTACATCACAGATGAACAAGACATGTCATCCAATGATGCTTATGACCTCATTAGTGACCTTGATGGCTACCACCCCCCCTCTCACATCCAAAAGCCAGGATAATTACTTTATATTATACAAGGCTGGTACCAGCATTATCATGCTGCCACTTGTATTTCATGCACTGTACATGCTGTCAGAGAGTGAGCTGTTACTCATTCATTGATAGTGCTCAGCAACTTCTTTTGAAATCAATCACAATGTCCTGATCTAAAGACTTTGCTTGATGGACATTAAGGGATCTCTCATTTGACTTTTTATTGTGCTCCCAGTATGATATTATTCTTGTTTGATACAGAGATAACCTCAACAGTGTCAATGAATATGAGACATTTACCCTATTGATAACATAATACATGATACATACAACTAGTCTAATCACTTCCAGCAAGAAATCCAGGACTCTCCATATAAGAACTTGTTACAATCAAGTTTGTAAGGTGAATTCTCTGATATGAGCACAGAATTGACAGGAAGATAAAGGCCATTTCTTCCCCAGGGAGGAATCCAACAAAAGTAAGCACCATAAGAGACTCTAATCCAGCCATCCTCTTTGAAGCACATTTCACTAAGGCACAAACAGTCTTGAAGACTCCATAGTTTGATACCATCATGTGAACCAGAGACAATATAACTGCCATCAGGGGAGTAGGCAACAGATGATACTGCAGAAGTGTGTCCCTGAAATGGGCCTGAGACACACTCTCCAGTAGTTGCATTCCAAATTCTAATGGTCTTGTCAAGTGAACCAGAAACAACATAGCTGCCATCAGGGGAGTAGGCAACAGACAATACCCAATCAGTGTGCCCTTGAAATGGGCCTGAAACACACTCTCCAGTAGTTGCATTCCAAATTCTAATGGTCTTGTCAAGTGAACCAGAGACAACATAGCTGCCATCAGGGGAGTAGGCAACAGATGTTACTGAAGAAGTGTGCCCCTGAAATGGGCCTGAGACACACTCTCCAGTAGTTGCATTCCAAATTCTAATGGTCTTGTCATGTGCACCAGAGACAACATAGCTGCCATCAGGGGAGTAGGCAACAGATAATATGCAATGAGTGTGCCCCTGAAATAGGTGTGAGACACACTCTCCAGTAGTTGCATTCCAAGTTCTAATGGTGTTGTCAGCTGAACCAGAGACAACATAGCTGCCATCAGGCGAGTAGGCAACAGATGATATGCAATGAGTGTGCCCCTGAAATGGGCCTGAGACACACTCCCCAGTAGTTGCATTCCAAATTCTAATGGTCTTGTCATATGAACCAGAGACAACATAGCTGCCATCAGGCGAGTAGGCAACAGATGATACTAAGTAAGTGTGCCCCTGAAATGGGCCTGAGACACACTCTCCAGTAGTTGCATTCCAAATTCTAATGGTCTTGTCCTGTGAACCAGAGACAACATAGGTGCTATCAGGGGAGTAGGCAACAGATTTTACCTCATCAATGTGCCCCTGGAATGGGCCTGAGACACACTCTCCAGTAGTTGCATTCCAAATTCTGATGGTTTTGTCATGTGAACCAGAGACAACATAGCTGCCATCAGGGGAGTAGGCAACAGATGTTACAAAAGAACTATGTCCCTGTAAAGTAAGGATATTTGCTGGCCAATTGGCTGGATGGCCCAGGGTCACAAACATACAATTTTGCAGGTGACCATTCCAGAGCTGCCATAATGGTGAACTAGAGGGTGTCTGAGGCATGGCTGACAAGTACAGATGGGGGGTAGATTTCTGAAGAACTGGGGAAAAAACCTGAATGAATCTGTGTGCCTCTAATGCTAATGTGCCAATTTCATCACCCTAGAACAGCTTTCAATGCATACTGGCCACTACATATTATGGCTTATCATACCTTTGCCAACATTTCTATGCTTTTGCAGGTTTGTAGGGCAGCTTGAATGTAAATTGCTGAAGAGGATAGGGAGAGAAGACTGATGGCTTCTAACCAGTAGGGGAAAAATGTCTTGAAGAAAGAGATCACTTCACCCAACAACTCAGGAACCATCTCTGTTTGTTCTAGGTGGCACATCCAATACTGGCAGGAGTACACAAGGTGGGGAGGAATTGCATTCATCACTTTAGTCTTCATGTTGGGAACATCATGGTTACACATCTGAGAGTCCTTCAGATCACATATATTGAACTTGAGCATGCACTGCATGCATGAAAGTAATGCATGTCCAAGAGATAGATGATGATGTGGTGAAATTTGAATGTGAAATGTTGAGCTTTGTTGGTCATCCAGCAAAAAGTCACGGAATGAGGTGTGAAGTGGCCGGATGGGCTGCTCTTCATTCAATACTCCATCGAGTAACGATCCTAAGGGTCTGATGATCATCCGAACATTCAGACTGTCACCAAATAGAGCAGAGAGGGAACCAAGTGATAATGGCTCCTTGAGCGCGAGCACAACTGCCATCACTTCTTGAAAGTCACGTCGAGCTTCCTCCGCAACGAATAGTTGGCTTAGTATTGTCAGGTAGAGTCCGTCAAGCGAATAGGCACCATCACCGTTTTTGACTTGCAACAGACTCTTCAGCCGCTTGCAGGGGTCAACTCCAGCACTATCATCTCCTCTAATAAACTTGCATGCGGCCGAAGCCCACTGGAAAAGATGCTGGGAATGCCGAACAAGGAGTGGACACCACCCTTGGTTCGGCCAGAAGGATTCGAGTTCATAGTACGTCGAAAGGGAATGGGAGATAAACTTGCTCAGATCTTCGTCAGTCGTGGCCGGTTCCACATCACCTAGATATTTGTGGATGAGGTGCGGACTGGGTGGAAGCGCGTCAAGGACGTCTCTCTCAGGCCGGGTAGTTATGAGGAAGCGGAGGTTGGTTGGCAGGTTACATATTTGTTTCGAGAGTGTGTCTAGGAATTGCCGGCGGTCAGCTCGTCCGCCGCTCTCATCAAGCGCGTCAATTATGATAATCAACGGTCCTATGGCGTGGATACCCAGACTAGGCTCAATGATGAGCCGCTCGACTTGCTCCAAGGGCGAGACCGACCGCCGAAGAGCTCGATCGTCCCTGACCACCTTCCAAAGCGCGGACTTAAACTGAGGATCGTGATCGGAAAGGTCACGTGCGATCGTACTGAACACGTTCTTCGGGTTGCGCTTCGCGAGGTCACTACGGAGAAAACAGAATGATGACCCAAGCCTCCGCTGGCTGTCAAACAGCCGAGCAATCGAATGCGCGATTGCGGACTTGCCCGATCCTGCGACGCCGGTAAGGAGGCAGACTCGAGGAGCATCCTCGGCGGGATCATTGAGAATATTGCAAATGTCTGCGATGACGCCCTCGCGAGTTCCCGGTAAACACCCTCTCTCCTGAACGTATCTAGCCTCTTCTGCATACGGCATGTCGTTCAGATCGATAGTTTCGGCTTTCGCTGTAATACATGTCTGTGAGCGTCTCTCCAAAATCTTGACATACCACATACCAAGCTCTTGCACAACATTGAACATGCGAAAGACAGCGATGCCAGACTGTAAAGCGACTCCTTCCATGAAGTGATCCTTCAATTCTTGCAGCTTGTCCACGTATTCCTTGATTTTCCCATCGATATCGCTGAGCGTATATTTCGCCGTCCTAATCCCTAGAGGTAGATATCAGTGACGATAATTCGCATCAAGGGGACGACGGCGACTAACAAAAATTCTTCTGCTTGACATATGCCGCGATAAAGTACCCACACTCTGTCACCTGTTGCAGAAGAGTCGTTATGCCCTTCTTATGTGTCTCGACTACTTTCAGTGGTCCAGCATCCTGAACGAACTCGGATATGTCGCTCATTTTCCCCGCTAAGCGAATTATTTGCTCGTCGCGATCTCGTTGCTGAACGAGCACCTGGGCGTAACACGACGCTTGATGAGCGCTAGCAAGAGTAGAAAGCAACAGACAGACCTTGTTTGCGGCTGATAAAACGGACCAAGCCAGCGATGCAAGTGGATGAATCTGTCTGATTTTGAGACCGGGAGGAGGTGAAAATGTCAACTAACAAATACCTCTGCAACACGATCGACGATCTCATTGAAAAGCGCGACCTTCTTCAACAAAACGTCCCATGTATTCTCCAAATTCTGTATGCCTGTCACGAGGGCCGAACCAGTTTTGACCACCGAATCCAGATCGCCAATGATCTTTGGTGTGGGGGTAAGCGCGGACGTCGTTTCCGTTGCCTTGTTGACGGCGTCGGTGGCTTGAAGCCCCTCTGCGTCATCACCTCCACGTTGTTCAGTAGTGAGCGAGAACTTGACCGTAACGTCAGATGGAACGGGAGCGTCTGGGGTACCCGACATGATAAGCGTTTCCAGCACTGATCAACGATCCCATCAGTAGAGAACAAAGTAGTGCATAACATATACCCATACCGTCGTTCTCCAATTTCCCCCGTATCCCGCCGATGGTATCCTTGAAAAACCCGACGACTTCGTCGTCCTTGTGTACAAGTTGAATTCGACGGTGCTCTCTATAAATACTCGCAAGAAAAACAGTCTCGTCGTCTCCGTCGTGATCGCTAGCACGAATGAACTCGGTATCCAGGTAGAGTAAAAGGTGATGGACTCACAAATACAAATTTTCCTCCCAAGCGACTAGGTTCTTCTTCGCTTTTTTGGTTTTGGTTTTCTTGATGACACCGCCCACGGAGACGTGGACGTAGTATTGCTTCGAAATCAATGGTTTGGACTTGGCTTGAGTACAGACTTGGATATCTTTGAAAAGTTACTGTAAATTACAAAGAGCATGGAAATGCGAGCATCTCTTGGGCCTACCTTTGATGGTGATGATCGTTTTCCTAGAACAGCTCTCAGCATCTAACCAAAACATACGGCTGTTATACATACATGCTCTGCGTTGCTTTTGTGGTATCCATGTCGAAATCAGCAAAAGTACGATGAGTGTCGTCTGGATAGAACTGGAAGCGCCGACTCATGGCGCAGCTGACCGCAGTATCCCCACTCGGATTTGAGTCGGAGGCTGGCCCCATCACATTGCCCGACTCGAAATATACTCCCACACGTTTCGTGATCTCCAACAGTAAAGTCGTAGTCCGAAGTTGTCAAATCCTACTTGGAAGGCATCTTTGCGCGGTCCGACTGAAGGAAGTATTCCATTCGCTGTCCTTCCCGGAACTTACTTCCAGAAATCACCCCACATAGGAACGGAAATTCTGCAATAGTAAAGCAAATTTACGATAAACATAATACGTCTACCCTACAAGAGAAAAGAAAAAAACACACTAATCACACAAACATCTGCAACGGATGCCGATCATACATGTTTTGTCCCTCGCTCAACTCCCCCAAATCAGGATAAAACGGCACCATCGCGTCCGAAGCACCCAAATACAACGAGTTGTACACGCGCCAATACACCTCGCGCACTTTGCGTGCAGGGTGGAACAAGCCTTGCAGCGTGTAGCTCAAGAGCACCCCGGGGCCCAACGTCACCCGCATCGCCTCGACGGCTTCCATCACCGCGCCAATCACGTGCGGAGAGGTCTCGAAACAGTTAGGCCACACGAGGTTCATCAGGTGGAGCATCGAGTCTTCACAGCCCAGACCGGCAACTCCGAGCGCTAGATGCTTCACGATGACGCTCGCTGTTTGACGGTGGACCAGGTCACGATCTGTAAGAGCGTCTTCGAGCATCGTGACGACCGAATCGACGTAGTAGGCTGATTGAGGACCGACGTATTCGAATACGAACGTCAGCGCTTTCAGACAACCGGTCCGCACGTTGAGTTCTGCTGTACGGTACTCGTTGAGAATTGCTGGGATACACGTGAAAGCTGGCCAACAGAATTAGTTCGTGTGGACCATGTTACGAAATCAATGACTTACGCCCACACGTCTCAGCCACGATAGCGATCGCAACCGTACTGCAAACACGACTTTGACGTTCTTGCACGCGCAGGTTGGTGAGGAGAACCGAAAGCACGTCTTGAGGACCCAAGCTTTTCGCAATATAACCAAACGAGTTGACAGCCGCCCGCCGAATCGCCTTTTTGTGTGCCTTCAAGAGATCCAAAAGCTCAAAACAGATTCGCATCCACTCTCGCGCTGGCACGTATTCAGCACCACGATCAGCTGAAACCACGTCAATACTTTTGACAATATCAACATAACAAATCAGACTCACCGATACGACCAATCAAGTTGATCGATGCTTCTTGTACTTTTTCGTGCCGATTGCGGAGAATTGGTGTCATACGAGGCACTGGAGGGAAAATCATAATTAGTCAAAAGATGGTAAACAACGCAATCGAGTGCTTACAGAGATCCTTTACCGGAGGGTTCATCTGTGTCATACCGACCACGTTCGCGATCGCACCCTCAGCGGCGATGATACTACCAAGAGTATCGGGATATTCTTCTCCCAGCTGTTCAAACAAGACGAGGCCCAACTTGCTCAGCAGTTGATCTTCACCACATTGCTTGATGACTACCGCAAGCCGCGTCGTCAAATCCGCAGCCTGCTGACGAACCTTGGCGCTCTTGTTGTTCAGACGCCAAAGGATGGTAGAAACGATCTGGGTCAGATATGGCTTGACACGAATGCCCAGGGCGTTGACGACGGTACCAAACCCGTCGAGCATGACTTGGTCCTCGGTAGTCTGCTCCTGGAACGAATAGATAATCCCATCCACGAGACGAACCTCGAGACGTTCGTCAATGTCTGAAGCACCGAGCGTGGCAACAACCTTGGTGATAGTCTCCATGACCATCTTCCTGTATGGCTCCGCCTCGTCCTTGAGCTCGTTCACGATCCTTCCCACGATCTCCGACACGCCCGCCTTCTGCGCGAGCTCCACCGTAGTCTCGACGACTTGGCGATAGTTGCGCCGGTCGAGTGCCATACGTCGAACCCAAAACGATTTGAAAAAGTCAGGCAGGATGTCTTGCTTGATGTACTGCGCCGTGACACCATCCGTGGCGGCACATTGCTTGACGACTTTGAGGACAATCTTCTTCATCTCCTCATCGGACGTTTGGAATTCTCGGATCAAGATCACAGTGACTTCCTTCGTATAGTACGAGGCGTATTCGGGATCCATGAGGGGAATGATAAAACCAATGGCCTTCAAGAAGGCGGCAAGACCCTTGCCACGGTGCAAACGGATACCTAGCCACAGAGGCTTCAGCACCTCGTCAAAAGACTCGATACCATAAGGTGCCGAGGCCTCCGCCAGGGCAGCGAGACCCAGCGCCGTCATCGTCCGAACTTTTTGCTGCTCGTCCGTCAGACCATGGGCAATGCAACCCACAAGATTACGCAAGTGCGGAAGCACGGCGCAGCCCATCATGATGGCGATTTGCTGAACGATTCGAATGCCAGTGTGACGCGCCTGCCACGACTTTTTGCTACGGCAGACGGCCTTGAGGAAAGGAAGAAGGGATGGGATACCAAGGGCGGAGGCGACAACAGAAAACGCGCGGGCGGTAGTATTGCGGACGTATTCGTCTGCGTGATCGATATCAGGACGCATGGTGGAGATCATGTGGGCCAGACCGGCTGCTTTTGAAAGGTTGGATATGATTTCGCGGCCTTCGACACGAGCGTAGTAGTCCTCGTCGATGAGCAGAGGTTCGATGACGACCAGGATTTTGTGCACATAAGGGCGCACGAGGTCATCGAGCTTGTACAAGACACGGTCGATAACCTTGACCAATAGATGACGCTCTTGGTCTTCTAGCGTGCGCTCCATGAGTAGCGGAAGAATCTTGTCAAAAAGGGGGCCGGCGCCAAACTCGCGAGCCTTGTCCGTTATCTGACGAAGCGCCGTCTTCCGGACCGGTGGAGTGCCATTCTTGATCTTCAAAAGAAGCCGCATGATCTTGCGTTCCTTCATCTCGTCCACCGAAAGCTCCGTCTCATCCTCCTCCTTCAAAATTTTTGCGAAATACTGAGCGTCCTCGGGTTTGAAAAAGGCGAGATTTCCCACTCCGGGAATTTCGGTAGGCAAGTCAGGCGCAAGACCCGCAGCAGCCGCAATGGCAGCGGCGTCCGAGGATTCTTGTATATGGAAACCCCCGACCTCAGTGATGGGCGTAGACATTAACTTGCGGGGGGCAACCATCGGCGCATAGCCTGGCGGAGGAGTAACAATGACGTACCCTGTGGCCGGCAGAATAGCGTCTAGTTCTTCGTCGGCCAGATATCGATTGTGCTTGTCCTCGTGCATGATACCCGGCGCATTCATAATGATCTGAGTCATGGGCGCATCGGGAACGACGGCGGCTTGGTCCCAACGCGAGCGCTTTGGCGTTTCAGCGGCACCGGCCACGTTCTCCGTGGGTGCGGCGTCCCAACGAGACCGTCGTTTCTTGGGCGCAGACGGCTCCTCCTTCTCTCCCTCCTTTTTGTTGGGATCCACATTTTCGTCTGTCTGTTCTGATATGTCCCATCTCCGTTTTCGCTTGGCTCCCGCCACCTCTCGGTCCCGCTCCCTAGCCTCAGCGAGTTCCTTGGCAGCGGCGAGCTCCAGAGCAACGTCTTCGAGTTCAGAAGCGGGAGGAGTCTTGTCCAGGTCCATTTTCAACTTTCCCTCCTCCCTCTCCCGTCTCTCCTTCTCCTCAATCGCCCTATGCACACGTGCTTCCTCCTGCTCCAAACGCGCCAATCTCATCGCATCTTTGTACCCTCCCTCGACCTCCGTTCCTTCCTCCACATGTTTGAACGCATCCGCGCTCTCCTGAGCGACTCGGCTGAAGCGACGATTGTGATAATCGGACTGTCTCGACGCAATTTGACGCTTCGAAGCTGTTTCGGCAAACGGGTCGATGTTTTCTTCTTCTGCAAGGTCTGCAAATTCCTGGAGAATCTCCTTTGGGACGGTGAAGGAATCTACAAGTCTCGGCGAATCGGTCATGACGACGGGAAGAAAGAGTGATGGTGGTTGCGGAGAGAGTCGCTGGGCCGACACAAACGACCTGAGTCTGAATAATATGCAACCAAACTTGGACAAATAACCCCTGTAAGCATACTGCAGAATCGAACTACAGCGGGGATAGATATAGATTGTAAATGGGCTCATTCCTGGACCCTCCACATATTCTTCGGCAACATGCTACCCGCTCGCAACGTCACACAAACCATGGCCGCCATCACCCAATAGGCTAGATATCCCCCCATGACGTTCTTCTCGATGCTGTACGAAAAGGCAGAGTTGACCACCGCAGGAGCGATAGCACGCATAAGAGACACGGCCGTTAGTGCAAGTCCATTCGTTGCACCTATCGACTCCTTATTCGGCGCAGCGGCACCTACGAACATGACCGCGACGTCTGACAGGGTACGAGTCACTATCGTTCACCTTGATGTAAAAGGCTGGCTCACCAAAGGCAAAATTGGGGAATATTAGCAAAAACCTCTGAAATCCCACCAGGAACCAAATGACAGAGTAGTTGGAACCATACACGCGTGCCACCGCGTTAATCACAGGGAACAATGCTATCACGGGGAAGCACAAAGAAACGGTGACCAAGAACATATTTTTGGCACCAAGCCAGTCGTGCATGGGAGCAAAGAATATAGATTGGATGATTCCCCCCGGTATGCCAAAGAGCGCCAGGATGGTCCCGATCGCCGGCGGATCGAGATTAAGACCACCCAGGTCAATGGGCATGGCATAGTATAGCGGCGCTAGTGCGCTGAAACCCATTTCGACGAGGGCGAGCATTGAATAGCTTCCAATTGCGATTAAAATCGGGCGCGTGAGAAGGGCACGAAAAGGCAGCTGCGTATTGGCCGCCTCTAGTGCTGGTTCCTCACGTAAGAGTCCTTCCTCTTCCGAATGTGTATCCGAATCGGGGTTATATTTCTTTCCCTTTCGACCAGAGAGGTATTGTATCAGTGTCATTTGAGGTTTCTTGGTCTGATTTTAAAAGAGTAAGCAACATGCTCCTATTTCAAGGCCAATCGACGAACCTCTTTCAAAAAATTAAAACAGATTAACCATGAGAGCGTCGTGAAAGCTGCCGTGACCACACAGGGCAAAAAGTAGGGATATGTTTTGAGGAATACGGAATCCCCAAATGTTTTCGGGAATCTTTCGACGGGCCTAACCAAAGACCCACCTATCAGTGGCCTTGAAAGTCGTTTAGCGCCAACGATACAAGTGAATGACAAAAACGAACCCCACTGTCGCACCGAGTGCCCCAGTGATTGGCAAGATACTGTATGCAAGAGCGATGTTTGTGGGGTCTGTGATCTCGATGACCATGCTCTTTATCACCCCAACGTTACCATCCAAAAGGCCGGGGAGACATCGGCTTTGAAACGCGTTAGCACCCCCGAAAAGCGTGGCAAATCAGATTCGTTCTTACCTAACCACAAGGGCCCAAAACGTCTTTGATAAGCCGAAGCAAAACATGGACAACGATAGACCGAAGAGCCCAATCAAGAGGACGGGTTTCCGACCGATTATGTCTGACAATTGACTCCAATAAAAGGCGGTGCAAGCCTCTGTGAAGGCGAACACGGAATGCTAGCGTCTGGGCTTGAGAAAAGAAAACTGAAAGGAAAGACGGATGTGCCACGAACCAGGACTCCGACATAGTACCCCACGCGAGAGTCCTTTCCTCTGGTGATACCGATGTCCCTTATCAACTAGACAACAATCAACGAAAAATTCCAGTATGTGCAAGGAATGGACGGCCTCCAAGGCGCACCTGAGGGAGGAACGGTGAAACGACGCGCGAGGATATTCCTTCTGAAATACGGAGCAACAAGAGGATGCTAAATGGTCGCCAAGGAAGAGGCGTTCTCTGTCTCTTCGAATTCCTGGGTCGACTCGGAGCACGTTGAGGCTGGTCCGCAATAAACGGGGCCTCTTCGTCACGCAGCTCAGACATCCTAGAGTGACTGTGACGGTCAGTAATAAGACAGGGTAGAGCGGTGACGCGAAAGAAACAGGTGTCGCCGCCGTGGCAAACGCCGATGCGGCGGGAAATTTATCAGATAACACTCGGTAGCGAGGCGTAAGAGGTTTCCCCTTTAGGAAATACATATATCCGCGTAGGGTTAGGGTCAGTGCGCTGAGAAAATGTTGTTTCCTTGCCATCCGTTTGATGGTTCCTCTCGTCAACACCCCGTCCGACACCTGTCCGATCACGGATCCTGACGAAGAGGTACACGTTTTTCTAGGTATTTCATCCCAACTAACTAACGAAACAAAGATATTCCTGCTCTACTCCGCACTCAACCAGGCAACGACGTCCCTCGTCGGTCCAGATGGCTACCACGGACTAGGCCATCTCGATTCACGAAAGAACACCCTCACCGTTCAGTTCGAACTTCGACCCACTTCCATACCCCAATCGACGAAGAGAGCAAAGCACACGCAAAAGAAAGCATCAGCAGTGCGACTCGTCGAGATCGAAATCGCACAAGACCCGACCGCGCTGCGCAGTAGAAATGGGGACACGGGGAGCGTGGTTTGGCGAGCAAGGCAAGGTCCATCGTGCCGCGTAGTCTCTCGCAATTGACGTGGCCGTGATCAGCACAGAGCTAGCAAGAGCCATCTTACAGCAACATTTTTTTCCTCCTGATTCAACCGTTCTCAGTCGCGATCGGCTGCCAGAATCCCACTGCCTCGAACTAGGGTTAGCTTAATCGTCCCTGAGAGTCGCCCCGATTCACCTCCATTAAGAGCGGGCACAGGATTTCTCGGGCTCGCGCTTGCACCGCTGTTCAAGACGTATACCATCACGGACATTGAACCCCTATTGCCACTCATTCGCAAAAACGTTTCGCTGAACTCTTCTGGCGGCCGGGGGGAATTACTGACCAATGTTACCGTCGAGGAATTGGACTGGCTTGGGCTTTCTTCTCTTCCATCCAGCATGGCACGCAAGCGTTACTGCCCCGTGCCAAAGATCGCGTCAACGTCCACTGACGATGCATGGGATATAGTTTTTGCTGTGGACTGCATTTACAACCCCTCGCTTCTCCCTGCCCTCGCTGAAACGATAGACGCAGTCTCGACTGTTGAACGTACATGGGTTCTCGTGGTGGCAGAGCTGAGACAAGAGGATGTTCTGCGAGAATTCTTGGAGTTGTGGTTGAAACGGGCTAGCAGTGGGCAGTGGGTGATCACGCGTGTCGAAAACTTGCTGGACGTGCACTTTGTCGTGTGGACTGGCAGGAAGGTAGAAAGTAAGTAGCAGATAGGGTCTCTTGTTTCCAATTCAACCATGTTTCCAATTTTGTAACTCTCCTAAGTACACTTGTATTGATAACATTCTCTCTATAGATTACATACTCCCAAACCCCTCTAACCTTTACATTCCTTTCGCTCTCGACGCTTCACGACGCACACGACACCATGCCGACACTTATCGCTCTCGCAAGTTTGCTATGCTACCTTCAAGTTGCTTTCGCTGCTCCCGATCCATCACAGATTTTCGGTCAAACCATCCCTCTTACCAGAAGACAGCCGGCTGAACGCTCCATTGAAGACTGGGGCGTTTGGGCCAAGAACCAACGTGAAGCACTCGCTGCCAAATATGGCGATTCCCGGCCTTCGAAAAGAAGCGAGGGCACGAACCTGTAAGTTCCCCTCAGTCCTGTTCATATGTCCTGACGGTCGTTCCTAGGTTGACTAACCAAAATTCGGACTCCAGGTAAGTGGTTTGACTCGCTGATCGTCTGTCTCTGACATGTTTGACTAGTTATTTCGGCTCCCTTGCTATCGGAACGCCACCTACCCCATTCTACGTCATTCTCGACACTGGTTCATCGTCAGTCGATTTCTCCACATATCGATGTCGTCTCATGTCACGTCTTCTAGGGATTTATGGGTGGCAGACGTGAATTGTGACATCGGCTGCTCCAACGGCTCTTACTTCAACTCCGAGTCATCCTCAACGTTCCGGAACCTCTCTCGGCCCTTTTCGGTCACTTACGGAAGCGGCCAAGTGGCTGGAGACCTCGTATCGGACGACGTACAGATGGCTGGGTTTTCCGTCAGCAACCAGGTCTTTGGTGCAGTCACCCAAGTGTCGCAGGGTCTGCTGTCCGGTCCGGTATCTGGCTTGCTAGGTTTGGCCTGGCAGAGTATCGCTACTTCGGGACAAACCCCTTTCTGGCAGGCATTGGTCAGCAAGGGTGCTTGGACAGACCCTGTGATGGGCTTTCAGCTGACACGGTGCGTGTTTAGCATGTTCTACGTGGAACGTATTTACAGCGTCGTTTCTAGTTTTATAAATGACTCGAGCGCTCGGACATTGGAGCCGGGAGGTAGTTTCACGATGGGTCCGCCGAAATTCAGTCAGTCTTTACGAGTTGCTGATCCCCACCGCACAGGATTCCTTAATTCGAGTTTGTACACTGGTAACATCGACTATCAACGTCTAGCGGCCACTCCTCCGGGCTATTGGATTCTCTCGCTCTCACGTAGGATCGAATCATCCCGTAATGACGTCATCGCTAATTCGGGTATAGAACTCACTGTTCAAGGGACCAGCATCTTTTTTTTGGACTCCTTCGGAGCCATCGACACAGGAACAACGCTCGTCGGTGGTCCCTCGGACACAATTCAGCAACTGTACTCGCTGATCCCAGGCTCTCAAGCTGGTAATGGCAACTGGGAAGGCTATTGGATCTATCGTGCGTTTCTCACGCGGCCCATGAGAAATAATACTGAGTCGGGGCTCGATAGCATGCAACACGCAGGTCAATATCACGTTGTCGTTTTTTGGCCCGAGCTGGCCTGTGAGCCCGGCCGACTTTCAACTGGCACAAATCGGGCCCAATAAATGTGTCGGCGCGTTCTTTGCGTTCCAGGCCAGTGGCAGTGCTCCGGATTGGATCATCGGAGATACGTTCCTGGTGCGGACGTCTTTTTTTTTGCCATTGTTTGTTGTGAATGGACTGACTCGGACGTAGAAAAACGTCTATACGGTGTTTAGATACAATCCACCGTCGGTCGGGTTTGCGCAGCTCTCACCGGCTGCGTTGACTGCGAACGGAGTGAACGGGCCACCGCCATCGGCTACAGTTGGCTCTGTTTTGGCGAGCGTCACTGCTTCGGGCAACAGTACGAGCGGAGAACTTCCTACGTTGAGTTTCACGTTTAACGCGCTTCTGGTGGCATGTGGGGTCGCCATAGGAGCCATGCTATTGTAAGGTTTCGATCTATCGAAGAGCGCATATAATCGACGCACGTCGCGCATTAATCTTCTCACTGTAACATTTACTCATCATCTGTAATGCTCTCGAACGGCTTTTCCAAGATGCACGAATGCATGCTGGGCATATCAAAGTAACGACACGAGAAATAATAGTTTAGCTTACAATACAATAGCGTACAACCAGAATAACTAAGCGAGGCATAAAATTTGTTTTACGAACGGTAGTACGTGACCGCCGTGCCAAAGTAAGGTCTTTGGGTTGGACGACGACACATCTGGTGCGGATAGCTGCAAGGTTGGCATCCTCAAATAGCGAGACAGGATATGCTTCTGCAGCCTCTTGCAGAGCCATTTGCTCGCATTATGACCCCATCCAAAAGGGAGTACCGATATAGGCTGAGCTGCGCAAACGAACCTCCGGCGCCCATCAGAGCCGATATTAGACCCATACACGCCTGTGACCTTGTTAAAGAGTTAATGACGGGCTGAGCCATTACATTTCTTAATGTACACCTTTCCCCTTCGAGTTTTCGAAGGGGTAGGGATGCAGAAACGCAACTCACTACGAATAGGAGGGCGATCGTGACACAAGTCTTGAGGTCCAAAAAAGACCGGATTGGCTAGAACCGCCATTCAATATAAAGCATTAGTTTCATATGCAGACATGTACCAAAGGAACGAGCGAAAGTAGGGGAGAAAGGGGAGCGGGATGCGTGTTTGGTAGTGGACAACGAGTGGTAGAGTAGTATTTGCTAACCAAATTGCTGTGACTGGTCACAGCCTCGGCGACAAAAAGCTGTAGCTGCCACGCTCGTATTGACTCAGAAGTGTGAGGTTGCACCCGGCTGTGTACCACAATTCTCCTGGAACCAAAAGAGAGCGAAGTGGTGTCGAAAGACTGGATCAGTCAAGCCACTGTATATTTCACAGAGGGACTTATTACTGAGGAAGGCAAGAGCAAGTTCAGCCCGAATAGTAGGGTCAAGTTCCACATCAGCCTCAAGAATCCCAGACGCGCGGCGGATAAGGTCAGAGGAAGTATCAGGTGGAGTGGAAATTGAAATGGGAGCCTTGGGGGGAGAAACGGTTGGGTGAGATGCCAGGCGACCCTTGATATCACAGATTACGTCGGCTGCACGATGTAGTGTATACGTCATGCCAGTGAGTGCTGCAACAGTAGAAGGCTCGATTTGTGCGGCTTTGGATCGCCTACTAATGGATGCAGATGAACTCAGGGAAGACACTTTGGAATGTGCGGGGATCCGCCCTTTGGATTTTCCCTTTGAAACTTTGGAGGAGACGAGAGTCATATGAGAAGAGGAGTGGTGGAGAGCAGGCGATGCGGCTGGAGCGATGACAGGAGACGAGGAGGGGGAGGCAGATACACACGAAAATGTTCCGGAAGACGAATCTGGCAAAAAGGCAGGAGACGAGGGGAAGTGAAAGCCGGACAGATCCGAAAACGGCTTTGTAGGTAGGGAGAAGGTAGAGGGACCAGACATAGACTGTGCTCGACCATGTAAGCAAGTAGGCATGACTCTATTCAGCATGGAAAGCATGTCTTCAATAGCGGAAGACTGGACGGCAGGGTTGGCTGACATTAAGTTTCGTCCGAGTTCTAGCAAACCATCCACGTCGAGTTCCGAATATGCTGTTTCAGTCATAAGAGAGTCGGGGAACAGGTCATAGAAGTCGCCTTCAGCAGTGCCTGTACACTGGTCAACAGACATGCTTTCCGAAGTAAAGGCGCCAGTAGTACTAGAACCGCCAGGGCAAAGCTTTTCCATTTTCTCATAATATGGCCAGCCTTTGTTTCGGAACTGGCTCAATTCTCTGCTCTGGACCAGTGTTTGTACAAATATCCAGTTATTTTTGGATGCTACTCACCTCAAATGAATCAGACGCTATGAAATCATCCCACGCTTCTCGATCTGCCTGAGTTCGAACATCTGCACCGTATACTGGATCAAAGCTGCAATCAGAGCGATTGTTATAGGAGGTTATCGCCCGCCAAGTTCTTTTGAGCTGTTGATATGTCCTGATCAACAGCAAAAGATGAATGAATGAAACGAAACAGACCGACCGCCATTTTGAAGCCACCATAGGACTGTTCTTATCGGGCCCGAGTTTCTTCGCCACCCCTGCATAGACACTCGGTGGGAATGACTGCGACTGATCAATTTCATCCCGCCTTATGATCAAACCATCGAGCATCCGAAGCGTTTCGTCAACTGGCCGGTAAGCACGAGTTCCCTTTGGAAACTCCTTGCTCATTATTTGCATCGCCTTGACGCCACACAGTATGACGAATGCATTGAAGCCAATGAGAACACGATGAATATGATTGATGCTGAGACGGGGTCGAGGGTTGGGGTATGAGGACATCCTGGACGTGTGTGGGTGGGCTGGGTCACCGAACAGCGTCGCTTGAGCCTCGATACGAGAGGAGCTAACAGCGCCGGACGAAGGTTCTCGGCTGACGGAAAGCTAAGAGGGAGAGGTGGGTGGGAGCGAAAGAACTACAGCGAATACGGTCGTCGGTCGGCGAAGTGGTGGAGAAGAAGAAACGCGCACCATTTCGCCAGACTAAATCCTTCGCCGCCTCGTGCCTCGGCTCGCATATTCTCTGTCCTCAACGGTCCGCCTGAATGAATCCGCAAGAGCCAAGACGTTCCTGCTCGAGTAAAGCATGAAGAAGTCTACGCCTGAGGGTCGTATCTTCGCGTGTTCGACCTTGGACCTTAGTGAGCAGTGACTTGCTATCTAGTACATGTCTTGGGCCACTGCAAGTGCAAGTTCCCAGAGAAGCGGGTCTCGTATCACATTCATGCGCTTGGCTATTGCGACTCTCTTATTAAGAGTCCGTTACCTTCGGCTGTGTAAGATCCCATCGATTCTGCTCTGATTCTGATTTATGACGTCTACGAACCATGCCCGAGAGCCAAAACACTGCGGCGACCCCGGCCAACACCGCTGAGGCAGACAAGGATGTATCCTCTAGTGCTACGCCTGCCTATTCAAAAGCCGAAAGCGTTCCCAAGCTCGATATTGAGCATGCATGCGTAGAAGACGACCCCGCGCATTTGGTCAAAAGCTAGAAAGGTCGATTTCTCGTCCGTGGTTACGAGCGAACGTAGCTGATGCTCATCAACGAAAAGAACATGACCCTGTTCATCATCTCAGGTGCTTCCATGCTTGCAGGTTTATGCACCAACATCCAGAATTGTGAGACTTTTTTTCTCTTTTTTCGGAACATGCGGATCTGACGAGCGAGATACAGCTGCGAATTCCCAGATCGAGTGGGAGCTGCATGCAAGCGCCTTGGACATTAGCTTGAGTCTATCCCTTTCCATCCTCATCCAGGGAAACTTTACTCTTGTATAGAGTGCGGTAAGCGAGATAAAGGGCAGAAAGGTGTGTCAATTTATGTCTTCATATTTACGTTCACCATCGTGCTTACCGAGCTACACGTCATCACTAACTTGTCCATGTGTTTTCTCTCGATCAGCTCGATCATCGTGGCCATTTCGAAGACAATAGGTCTCCTTAGAGGTATGCGAGTGGTTCAGGCGGCTGAGTAAGTTGCTGCGCTTGCAAATGATGCACTTTTCCATCTCCTAATTAATTTCTTAGCTCGAGCGCCGTGATTGCCATCGGTGCTGCAACCCTCGCAGATATCTACGAACCCCACCAGCGAGGCTCTATGATGGGCGTCTTCTACTCTGCACCTTTGCTGGATCCTGCAGTTGGGTGGTGGACTCACGCAGGTTTTGGTTGGCGTACGGTCTTTTGGTTCCTCGTTATTTGAGGAGAAATCATACTCTCGGTGTTCTTGTTTCTGTTCAAGGATACGTTTAGGACGGAGCGGGGTTTGACGTACCAAAACGCGCTCAAGAAACGCATTCAGGTGCGGAAGCTCGGGAAAGAAAAGGGTGTTGCACGGAGAACAATCTATTAGCGAGAGAAAGCGGTGTGGAAACACAGCCGGAAATCGTCCCAACACTCGCTTTCCAAGATGTCAAGATGTCCATCGTGGACGTTAATCCTATTTACGGGTATCAAGTCGCAAGAATAATATCTTTATCATATTACCTTCGGGTGGGTACTACGGCACCAAAGTTGACCTTTTCTGACTGAATTGACCTCGCAGGACTTTTATTTGCGTTTAACTTCAGTATGACGTGCACTTGTGCAAGGACCATATCATTGTATTGTAAGTATGCTGCCTTTGACGGGATTGATTTTACTTTCCTATGGAATTGGTTGGTATATTCTTAATTTTAGCTATTAAATGTTAAATTACCCCAAAGCTGCCAATGGCAGGGTCAGCTACCCAGAGGTAAGCAAACAAGTCACCAAAGGCTCGAAATCTGACTCGGTGGGCACAGATGAGATTAGAGAGCACCAAGCTTGGGATGTGCATCCTCCCTCCTGCCATTCTCGGGCATGGGTATGTCAACAACGTGTGCACGTCGCAGCCATCTGCGCGATACTTTTTTGACCGGATTTTTTCCATGTGCGTAATTTCACGCCCATCGTTCCCTACGTTGCCATACGGACGATCAGATAGATATACGCGAGCACCTTGGTGTACGTCGTCGATGCAACGTCGGTCGATCGTCCAGCGCAATCGCCACCAACAGCTCTTTCCTAGGTATAGCTGGATTCATCGCTGCGGAAATCGCGGCACCGCTGCAGGTATGATATCTTGTCGCACGAACGTGGTGGCATCTGCTCGTGTCTAATTTAGAAAGTTATCGGGGACGGCGGACTGTATACGCTGTGGGCTGGGTTGATGTTGCTGGCGGAGCTGATGATATTGCTCGTGCTGTACAAAGGTAAGCAGTGGTGCGAAGTAAGCATCGATGAAGAAAAGAGAAAACTGGACTCCTGATGAGAGGATCCGTATCGCAATCTCAGAGCTGTGGATGACTAAGTCGACAGATCTCCCTCATAAACCACATGAGCATTAAGAGGAAATTTTGAGTAAGGAAAATACAATAATCGTACACCGAGGTACATAGTGAACAAAATATCTAAACCGCCGCGCTAAAGCAAGATCCGGCATGTGGAATCGCCATAGGAGCCATGCTGTTGTAAGGATTCGATCTATTGAATAGCGCATATAATCGACGCACGTCGTGCATTAATCTTTTAGCTGCAACAACTCATCATCTGTAATGCTCTCGAACAGTTCTTCCATGATGCGCGAATTCATGCTGGCCATATCAAAGTGACGACGTGAGGGAACACAAAAAGAATAGTTTAGACTACAATACAATAGCATACAACCAGAATAACCAAGCGAGGCACGAAATTTGCTTTACGACCGCTCCCCACGCAATCGCCGTGCCAAAGCAAGATCTTTTGGTTGAATGGTGACACGCTTGGCATGGATAGCTGCAAGATTGGTATCCTCAAATAGCGAGACAAGATATGCTTCTGCAGCCTCTTGCAAAGCCATCACAGCAGACGATTGGAACCGGAGGTCAGTCTGCAAGCTGTCTCAGCGCGAGCCATTGTTCATCGAAAGAGCCACTGACCTTAAAGTCCTGTGCGATTTCACGAACGAGACGTTGGAAAGGCAGCTTCCGAATCAGCAGCTCCGTCGACTTTTGGTACCGACGAATTTCACGAAGAGCCACCGTTCCGGGGCGGAATCGATGAGGCTTCTTCACACCACCCGTCGCCTAAGCAAATACCCTCAGACGAGCAGCCACACACGACAACCTATCACACTCACGTTGGCAGCAGCAGTCTTGCGAGCAGCTGACTTGGCTGCTAGTTGTTTACGCGGGGCCTTGCCTGCATGTCACTCAGCATCCTGTCACATACTCCACCTTCACTTGGGCTTACCACCTGTGGTCTTGCGAGCGGTTTGCTTGGTACGAGCCATTTGATGAAATGCGGGGGAGAGTTCGCCAAAAGTGAGAAGGTGCGAGGTATTGCGTTCCTTGCCAATCCAACTCGGCCATATATAAGTTGTCACGTCGCGGGATCACGTGCCTGCGCGCTCCACCGATCAGTGAATCAACGAACCGAAATTCGACACAGCCACTCAGTTGGCCCATATTTATCTGGCGCGCGTCTGGTGGCTGCGCCGTATCGCTCTTCTTTGTCATCCATACGCTCACCCCTTCGCCCTTATTTCTTACCAACAACACCGATTTAAAACATGTCTGGCCGTGGAAAAGGTGGCAAGGTGAGTTGAAAAACAAAGTGATGAGAGTGGATTGGTGGTCTGATAAAGAGACAGGGACTCGGAAAGGGTGGTGCTAAGCGTCACCGCAAGATTCTGCGTGATAACATTCAGGGTGAGTGGCATTTTGGGGAAGATGGGGGATGTCCTAAGGAGTTGTAGGTATCACGAAGCCTGCCATTCGTCGTCTTGCACGACGTGGAGGTGTGAAACGTATTTCGGGATTGATTTACGAAGAGACCCGTGGTGTACTGAAGATCTTCCTTGAAAATGTGCGTCTAAATGGTTTCTCTTGCTTGCTTTTGGTGACCGATTTGAAAAGGTTATTCGTGATTCGGTGACATACACGGAGCATGCGAAGCGAAAGACGGTGACTGCCCTCGATGTCGTGTACGCATTGAAGCGTTCAGGGCGTACGCTATACGGTTTTGGTGCATAGATGCTGTGATTTTCGTTGGATTATATATGATTGTACGACTTAGTGTATTGTAATTCTATTTTTGTTTTCCCCTCCATTGCGGAACGATTGTCGTATGTTGGGTGTGCCAATTGTTCGAAAAACGGTTTCGCCGTCGATGGAAGGGAAATTATGGCCATCTTGTTTATTCGCCGTCTCGCATCCGGCACTTTGATCCGTTGGAATGGATTCATGTCTGAGACACCTCGTGGCACGATGGGTTACAATTATTAGCATCTGACAAGGGACAAATGTGATCGAGGCCAGCTTGAGAGAACAGGGGTTGTCTCGTCATACCCGAAGCATAATTTACCCACACCGAAGATTCTCCAGCTGAAGAAATCATGCTTTACATAATAGGTTTCAACGACACGGCCACTCTCTCGGCGAAACAACTTGAGCTCAGCTACACCTGAAACCAATCGTGAGATATTGATTATCAAGATGTATCAAGATTACGGCCCATTTGCGTTCAGGCAAGTCCTCGTTTACGTCTCGCTGTATTCACACCGACGGTGACTGAACGGCGACCGTGGTCTGGTATGTAGCAATGACCAAGACAGTTTAACGGGATCATTCTCAATTTCTCACCCCACTGTGAATTTTTAGTGCTCTCGTTTCGTTGATACAAGAAGTCGAGTCGTTACTACGAGCCGGGGCTTGAAAACTTGGAAAGCGGTTTTTCTCGCGTCATCTACATAAATTCTGCCTCCTCTCCAAGACCATGCCTCAAACATCCGACGAGGAAACACCTCTCTTGACGGATTCATCCCAACAAACCTCTAAAAAGAAACGGAACCCTCTCCCTTGGCGCCAATTTTCCGTATTGTTCTTACTTCAAATCGCAGAACCAATCACATTCATGCTTATCGCACCGTTCCTCCCTCAGGTACGATTTCAAGCTGCATTCATCACGCATGTGACTCTGAGATGTGCCTGGTGTCTCACCGATGTTAGCTGATAAGGGACATTGGTGTTACTAACGGAGTAGAGTCTCGGGTGGGATACTATGTTGGGCTAATGGTTCGTGGTTCATGTACTCCACCGCCCCCTTCCTTTCAACTAAGAACCCTAGCATGCGCTCTTTTACTTGACAGAGGCATGCACAATATTTCATTGGAGTCGCCTATCGGACAAGATTGGCCGTAAACCCGTACTTTTGACGGGGCTCTTTGGTTTGTCGCTCTCCATGTGGGGCTTTGGACTGTCCAAAACATTCTGGGGTCTCGTGGTCAGGTAGGAACGGGTATAGCATACTTTTCTTCCCGGAAATGCTGACGCGTCCAAAGCCGGTGTCTTAATGGCGCTCTGAACGGAAACATCGGTGTGATGAAAAGCATGACGTTCGAGATAACGGATCCTACGAATATTGCCCTGGCATATAGCATCTTGCCCATTACCTGGGCCCTTGGCCTAACAGTCGGGTAGGGTTTCAGCGTAGCTTTGTAATCTCTTCCCGTGCTAACCAAATGTCAAGACCACTCGTCGGCGGGTTATTGGCCAGGCCTGCAGAACAGTTTCCTGAAGTATTTGGCGATTCTGAATTCCTGAAAGAATACCCATACTTTCTTCCATGTTCGGTCGTGGCGACTATCATAGCACTTCTGTGGCTTATCACTTTTGTCTTTTTGACCGAGGTTCGGCGATTGGTTTGGCATTAGAGAGCGTTATGCTCACTGCTTTCATCCAGACCGTGATATCTCGAGTATCATTGAAGCGATACCTGTTTGGTGGAGCAGTCCGGAATCCTATACCTGACTCGGGTCCGCAGGGTGATGGTGTCTTGCATGTCAATGGAGAACGTGGAGAAAATGATAAACAACTGCCCTTTCGTGCCCTTCTCACACGCCCAGTTCTGATCGCAGCTGGGAGCTACGCCACGCTTGCCCTTGTCGAAGTATCCTTGCGCACTATAATCCCGGTCTTTTATGCAATGCCCATTGAAATAGGTGGCCTTGATCTCGACCCACCCGTGATCGGGTTCATCTTGGCATTCTTTGGGATATCGAATGGCATTCTTCAGTGGATATTTTTTGCTCCTATGCACGACTGGCTCGGTGCTAAAAGGATGTTCTTGGTCACTGTTTTCTTCTGCCTTTTTGTCATAGGGATGTTCCCGGCGATCAATGCTGTGGCACGGGTATATGGTAAGACCTACTTTGTCTGGTTCCTCGTAGGATTCCAGATTCTCTCGTGGATATTGGGCGGATTTGGGTTCGGTGAGCCTAATCCATCGTACGTGAAACGACCGATGCGACGATTTTACGTTTTCATTAGGTATCACATTCATGTACATTGGCGCCGCCGCGCCGAACAAGGCATCGATCGGCGCGACCAACGGCCTCGCGCAGATCATGGTTTCCGTGATGCGTGCTGTCGGTCCTGCGGTGGCCAATTCTGCCTTTTCGTTGAGTATCGAGGAGAACCTGATGGGCGGTCATCTTGCGTATTGGGTCATGGCGGGCATGGTTGGGTTGACGATGTGGGTGGGTTATTTGCTGCCGAAAAAGATGTGGAACGAATAGAAGTGTAGATTCGATGTGCCGTCTATCGTATGTCTCAATGGTGTGCGATCTGATCATGTGTTCAAACGTTCATAGCCTCGGTGATGTCGTCCGCCTGCGGTTTTTGATGACTGGACACTTGAACTTAGCTTGTGGAAGAGGTTTGGTTGTGGCACGAATGCATAGTAGCATCTAAGTACGGTGATAAAGTTGGATCACCGACTTCCACGATAGTGGACAGCAAACGTTTAGGCACCCTGCAAACGCGTGTAGGATTGTTAGGTAGTACGACTAAAAGGATGGCTTCGAAAGTCGGAAGTCGGAAGCTCTCCGATTTTCACTGCTTGCCCTACGTCAACCCTACGTACTGGAGGAGTCATTGTGCCCTTCGCATAATGTCTACTTATCGTATTATGATTGTTTATATTTGCAGGGGGAATATTCTTACGCTGCAACAGATGGATGAGAAGTTGAGCGAATTGTCATAGAAATTTTGGCTTGACAGTGATTAGATTGATACTATCATAGCGACGCGTCACGGTTTTAAGTTTGATCAAACTGACACGAGGGCCTCCTTGCAAGGCGACTTTCCTCCGCTTTCCATTCAGTTGACTTACATAAATCGATGACCACTAGCATTTAGGTGATAGGCCGCGTTGAAAATAAGACACCGACATGCTGTACGTGGCCAGTGGCCGGGAATATTTATGTAATGGTATCAAGTATCTTTCGTTCCAGAATCTATGACGATGATCCCCTCTCAGCGGTTTTCGGCTCTGTTGACACAATCAAGAAGCTCCCATGCTCACAATGCACCAATGAAATCTACTTCTTTCTCGTTATCTGACCATCATCGTGACAAAGATGACAGAGGCTATTTCCCTTGTGTAAAAACTACCGTGCTCGATTTACACACAGACGAAGTTTGGAACGTGGCTTGGAGTCATAACGGTTCCCGTCTGGCTAGCGCTAGTAAAGACAAGACAACCATAATTTGGCGGATCGGGGTAAGCGTGCCTTCGTTCATGAGGGTCGAGGCTCATGTGTGAACAGTCAAATAGTGAACCTTCCGTTCGTGAATGTGTTGTGGAATGCACTGTCGAGCACTGCTTCCCTGTCGGTGCATTGGCGTGGTCGCTCGATGACACCGTCCTGGCTACCTCAGCGGACAGTTTGATATATCTTTGGGATACCAAGGTAATGTTCGTCTCTCGTATCGCCCGACGAGTGACCGTTACGAAATCATGCCAGACCGGAAAGTGTATCCTCACTCTTGACTGTCATTTAGAAACCGTTTCAGCACTCGTGTGGCTGCCAGATGGCTCGGGCTTTATGTCGGCGAGTCTGGATCGTAAAATAATCTCTTGGGTATGTATAATACCGAGCATGTGTCGAGCATGTCTCATGTCTTCTCCAGGATATGGATGGAAAGCTTCGAGACGACTGGCCTGATGTGCCCATTCGTGTTACCGATATGGCCGTCACTCCAGATATGACGCGGCTTGTCACGGTTGGAGTGGGCTACATTGTGATACAGCCTTCCACGGCGGATACCAATGGAGGCAAACCAGCGCCGCCCCCGACTAGCGATGTTGACTGCGCCAAAGCGAATGAAGGTCGACAGTCGGAGAATCGGATGATCATATATGACCTAAAAAATAAATGCATCGAGCTGTGCGTATCTTGCTCTTGGTTGAATTTGGCTGAATGAGAGGGCCCTGTTTAGATCACTCCCTACGGATGGTGAACTTACGAGCGTTAAAATCTCCGAGGATTCTCAATTCGCGCTGATCAACCATGCACCAAATGTAAGAAACTTTTGGAGTCATGCACTCACGATTTGCTGATTAGGCAGTACGGTAGGAGGTGTATTTATGGAACTTGAGCGAGGGTCGACTTGCACGCAAATTTATCGGTCAACAGCAGGGTTGTCACGTCATTCGGAGCTGCTTTGGAGGTGTCGACGGCAACTTTGTGGTCAGCGGCAGCGAAGGTTGGTGCCTGTGCTGTTGTCTATGAGTCCTTGCTCATTCGGTTATCAAGACCGTAATGTTTATGTCTGGCACCGGGACACGGGTGCGCTTCTTGGAGTCCTTCCAGGTCACGGAATAGGAAGCGTCAATTCGGTTGCATGGAATCCATGCAACAAACGGATGTTTGTATCTTGTTCAGATGACTTTACGATTCGGATATGGGAGCTGCTGCCCCAGTCTGCCGTTGGTGGACCATCGTCCTTTGATGGTGAAGGCAGGGGCAAAGTTGGATCACAGGGCGCCACTAGTGAGGGCACGCAGACCGATCATGATTTAAACGGAAGCTGTCACGCATAGTAGTAGCATATGCAGTGTTCAATCAGGAGAATTTTTTTGTGATTTTTCAGTCTTCTCACCGGAGTCCGTGACTGGGCATCTTGATTCTCCAGTTTCCCATGCACAGCACATTGTTCTCATTCACTTATGCCATTAGGCCGCATCTAGAGTAGGATACCGACATGCTGTACGTGGCTACAGCGTGCAAGCAGCACGCAAGGATAGAACGAGGATACCTCCGGGTCTTGAAAGAAACCGGCGGGCTCATCATTCAGAATCCTCACCGTCATGCCTCAGATACCCCCGGACGAAGAGACTCCCCTCTTAACTAATGATCAATCTGAAGATGCTCAGCGAGCGATTGTTCAAAAGTCGAGAACGCCCCTTCCGTGGCGTCAATTTTCTGTACTATTACTGCTTCAGGTCGCAGAACCCATGACGTCCCAGGTCATTGCGCCATTCCTTCCTCAGGTGCGGTTTCGAACGTTCTACGTTCCTTACATATGTTAGACTTGGCTTCCTTTCATTTAGCTGATAAGGGATGTTGGTATTACAGATGGAAAAGACTCTCGCGTAGGGTATTATGTTGGGTTAATGGTTCGTGGCCAACATGTGTTATATAGCACTTCAAGCTCACAACCGGCAAACCCTAGCACTCATTGTTCTATTTCACTGAGGCTTGCACCATTTTTCACTGGAGTCGTTTATCGGACAGAATTGGTCGCAGACCCGTGCTTTTGACGGGGCTTTTCGGGTTATCACTTTCCATGTGGAGCTTTGGACTGTCTAAAACCTTCTGGAGTCTCGCTGTCAGGTAAATTTCAGAATGCATCAATACCTACTAGACGTTGACGAGATACCAAAAGCCGATGTCTCAATGGTGCTCTGAATGGAAACGTTGGCGTGATGAAGAGTATGACAATCGAGATGACAGATTCTACGAACATCGCCCAGGCGTATGGATTTTTACCGATTACTTGGGCCGTGGGCATGACATTGGGGTTGGTTATTATGACAATAATACATCCATCTTGTGTGCTGAGGCAATTTCAAGGCCGTTCATCGGCGGGTCTCTGGCTAGACCTACAGAGAGGTTCCCTGGAATCTTTGGCGATTGTAAATTCCTCAAAGAATACCCATACTTTCTGCCCTGTTCAGTCTCTGCAACCGTCACGGCATTGTTATGGCTCACCAGCTTTATGTACATGAAGGAGGTTCGTCAGTTGGCTTGAATTCGTGGTAATGATTCTCACTTGGTTTATCCAGACAGTGAAGTCTCGAATAACATTCAAGCAGTACTTGTTCGGTCGAGCGACCAGAGGCAATAAATGCAATCCCGATCTACAAGCTCGTGGCGTCATGCATGATGATCAAGCTCAAGAAGTAATCAATAAGGAACTATCCTTTCGTGCCCTTCTCACTCGTCCGGTTCTGATCGCATCCGGGACCTATGCCATGCTTGCTCTTGTCGATATATCCATTCGCACGGTAACGCCGGTCTTTTATGCGATTCCCATAGAGATGGGTGGCCTTAGCCTCGACCCACCTGCGATCGGGACTATCTTGTCGATATTTGGGGTATCAACTGCCGTTCTCCAAGGAATCCTCTTTACGCCCATGCACGACTGGCTTGGTGCCAAGACCATGTTCATCGCTGTGGCATCGTTGTGCCTTCCCGTGGTAGTAATGTTCCCAGTAATCAACGCCACGGCACGCCTGTATGGCCCGAGCTACTACTTTGTTTGGCTTCTCGTAGCGTTCCAAAGGCTCTTGCTCATATTCGCCAATTTCAGTTTCGGTGAGTTGGTTCCCGTGACGACGACATGATCGATCCAGTGACCCGTCTTCGGCCAGGAATCATATTCATGTATATAGGCGCTGCTGCGCCGAACAAGGAATCGATCGGTGCGACGAACGGCATCGCACAGATCGTCGTGTCTGCCATGCGTGCTGTCGGTCCCGCGGCTGTTAATTCTGCCTTTTCGCTGAGTATAGAGAAGAATATATTGGGGGGTTCTCTCCCATATTGGATGATGGCGGGGATGGTCGCGTTGACGTTGTGGGTGGGCAACTTACTGCCGAAAAATATGTGGAAGGAATAACATCGTGTGAGCGGGTTAACATACTTTCCCGTATGTATGTATCTTCGTTTGTACGAACAATGCTGTATGAGAAAGAGTCATGGAGAGGTTCAGAAAAGGGTAAACAGTATGCATCAGCAGTTATTTGTTTTGCGTCCGGTTCAATTGAAAGTAGAGCATTGCAATGACCAACGCGAAAGTAAAGGTGCAAATTCACGACAGCATGGTGACTGCAAAACAATGATAAAGCAAGATGTCATAGCAAAACCGGGATGGGGACGTACTTGCGCTGCAGTGGTATCCCTTAAAGGTCGTTGTCGTTGAAATACTGGGCACACCCCGCAGCCTCGGCGTCGTTGTTCTTTGGAGGTGGGGAGATGAGCGGTAGCCTGTACACAGTGGCCGGGTCCACTTTGTAACGCATATTTGACATCCTTGTTGAGTTATCCATAATCTGAGCTCTCGATTTCGTGTAGCGCCATCTCGTCACTGCTTGAAAGTCGACGGAGAGAAGTGGAAACCGAGGGTAGCAATGAGGCTCAAAGATACCTCCAGAACTCATGTCATGATGGACTCCGAATTGACCAGATTGTTCGACCTGCCAAGTGAGGGTGATCAAAGCTCACGAAAAATCGATAATCAGCGGGCAAGATGTATGTATCATCACTGAAACTCAATTTTTTTGGTAAGGTCATCTAATAGAGTTGCAGTTCGCAAAATCGACAGAATTCATCAAAAATTTACAGTATGGTTGATAACTCAGTATATTGGATTAGATCGCTATCTCGAGCTGCGAATCAGTCTATTATACCAATCAATTGAAAACCAAACCATGTTTGCTACAAATGACCAATTGATCTATTTCCGAGGTGACTTGAAACTGAGCTATATACCAATGGGCACCCAAGCCAATTATGTGCACGAATCCTATGAATGTCCAAATATTCAATTGAATTTCCTTTTGATAGCATGCAGATATACATTCCTAAACCGTGCAATAAGTTGATTAAAACCAACATGATAATTACATTCTACATGACTCCAAGCAACATATGTACTAATTGTAAGGTAAAACTAGTACAGTTTACATTCAGTGATCAGACCTGTAGCTATACTGCATCACACACACTTACATGTGTGAGTGAGCAAGCTGTGATGAACAATGATCTGGCATGCCACCACTGCATGCTGATCGTCTGACCAGAAAATAGAGACACTGTGAACTAGCTTACCTAGTATGTACCATGGACAGCACATGCTAAAGCATGGTTGAGTGTGAATGAAAGTACTTACAGTATCAGAGGGACTTCGAGGAGGGCTCACCTAGAGTTATGAGAATGGGAAATGAATGTTTTGTCTCGCCGCCACTCATTAAATATAGTGCTCTTGGTCAATGATCTGATGGAAGAAAATGCACTTTCCTATAACAGGAAACTGTTAGCTGTTAGTAGTACATGTGATGTATCTTCAGCCTGCCACATATCCATATAGCAGCAGGACCCCGTTCTGCAGGTTTAAGTTCATTCTACCAAGGCCGGATCATCCAGGTTGTACGTACCATGATTGAATATAGGAAAGGTGACTATCTTTCATTTGGACAAGGCTACTTTGAGGCTGATCTTCTATTGTTCTGCCTTTCCTGATCCGGGCCTGCCATGATCACATGTGCCTACTGCTGGCACTTAAACTTAGTTGGCTGATGGGTGCACTAGCCTCTGCTGCTGAGCCTTAAGGCTTGAGCTCTGCCATCCAACAAAGTATCGTGAATTTCTTATAATGCCATTACAATCACAAACCAAAATAAAAACTACTTCCGGACTCCCAATCATTGGAGAACTAATCTAGACATAGTTTGTATTGCTATCAGGACTTGGCCGAAGCTTGATGACAATGGATCACAACACACATTTTGTTAATGATGTTCCACGCAGTTACTTACCAATTCAGCAAGCTCATAGTTAAACATAGTGTTTATGCAGATTTGGCAGTAAAATAGAGGCAAAGCATGCCGACTCGGTTTCAGTGATGATCGTCTGGCACACTAGCCAACTACTCGCCAGTAGAAACGAAATCAAACAAATGAATCCCTGTAGAAAATCAGTTCAGCAAATAACCAGGGCTCCACATGAACATGAACCACACCCACAAAGAGCACCATCCAGTTGCCGGAAGGCCACTGTCAACTCAACATGTCAACCCTGAAATAACAACATCTCTAGACTGATGTACGAACAAACCGAAAGGGGAGCATAGAATAAAACGATGACGAAAATGCTAGTAAAGACGTACAATTCCATGGAAGAGCATTAGCTACTGGATACAAGCTCGAACTACTTTGGAAAACTTCCGACTCCCAACAACCCATGTGAACAGTGGGAAAAAACTTATCTACTAGTAACAACTATACACGGCAAGTGCAAAAATAATTCTACTGTGATTGTCATCCCAATTCATGTTTTCGCTGTGCTATGCGAGTAGATTTATATGTCCTTTGCCTTCCAGAAAGCAAGGGCACAGTTCAAACTTGCTGCACTTGAGCAATTTGACCCTGAATGTCCACCCAAGGCTGTCATGTGTTCCAGTGATATCATGACACGCTGTTTGCCTTGTTCCCAGAGGTCGAATCTGCGCGGATGAACAGTGAGTGATTTGTGTCCTTGTTCTGAGTAATTCACACCATTGCAACGTAGATAATGCACCCAGGAAGCTATCTGTGACACCATTTTGGTGCACTTATGAGCCTGGTCGCGGTGACCACTATGCATTGATTGTGACTATTCAAGAATCTTCCCCATGCAACCAGGATTGTTGCCCCAAAAATTTCTCACGCAGACATTGGCAGTATGTACTACATAGTAGTTCATGCGTAAGATATCAGAACTTCTAGAAAGGCCCTTAGGTTGCCCTTTAGGTTACTTGGTAAAACAATGAATAAACTGAAGATGGGGGTATCCTACGATGATACCCTGCCTTATATACATGCGATCTAGTGCATGGACCACTATGTAGGGCAGGCATGGAAGCATCTAGGGCTTACACATAAGCGAGCATGGAAGTGAGTGGAATGTTGTAGAACGACTGTCCCCACATGATATGGAATGAGTTATGAAGTCACATGGGAGTGTGCATAAGTGTCACGTGAAGGTTGAAAAAGATAAGTGGAAATGAATATCCTGACATAATCCCCTCTCTAAGGATTGACGTCCGCATCGATTGGAGGTATTTCGAAGAGTGAGTCATCAAGGCGTTTGAAGCAATGTCCGAACTCTAAGAATCCTGGGTCCTCAAAAGTAGGCGTACCTGTACAGGACGGGCAGGTGCAGATAGGTTCGTGTGGCAGTAAAACCAGACCGGGGGTGGATACATTCATGGGTCGAAGGTGAAGCTTCTGAGTGGGATGGGCTGCCATAGGGTGCCTGCGATGGAAGCGTTTGATTGCTTCCTGTGCATGTGGCAGGTCGTCGATGAGAATCCACTTGTCTTCTTCGACCGGGAATCCTTTCCAGTGCACCAGATAGGCAAACTTTTCTCCTCGAATTCGGGAGTCAACAACTTCTTCGACAAGGTTGGGTACCAGAGGTGGAGGTAATATTTGCGACAGATGACTTGGCGCGTGATAAGGGTGGAGTAAGGATTCATGAAAGACCAGATGAATTGTTTTCCAACTGTGGGGTAGATCTAGTTTGTATGAGGCAGTGCCGACCTTGGTGACAACCTTGAAGGGACCGAATCGCTTCTGGTCGAGCTTCTTCGCAGGGCAGTTAGTGCGAATGTGGGAAGCTTCAAGAAGTACAAGGTCTCCCAGTTGGTGAAACGACTCAAATATAAAGAGGTAAAGAGTAGACGTGAGTGACCACTTTGGTCCTTAGAGGGAAGAAGCTTGGTTGAGAGGAAATCTCCAAGACTTCAAAGCTGGGGACTCCAGCCTCAAAGCCCGGGTGTTTATATACTATTCTACTGTTTGTACATGTTTGGGTAAATACCATAAAGAGACATCGTACCATGATAAGAAGAAAATACATGATTGGAGAATCAGAAGACATGAGTCATAAAGAAGCATGTCCATGTGAAATAGAAGTAAAGAAGCATGCCTCGTGTGATTGGCATGTTGGGCATGAGGCATGACATCATAGATAAGAGATAAGGGTCTAGCCCTTTGAGCATGTGACAAGTCACGTGACTTGTGGTCTAGACTGCTGACGTAAGCAGTCACGTGATAGAT
>JBBPMJ010000343.1:4092-34850 GCA_038090255.1 Austroboletus niveus
AAACATTATTTTTGTGTGTAAATATTATTGATTGCTTCCTATCAGTGCATATCACCTTGAAAAAATAAATAAATTTATTGACAAAAGACATTGAATATGTTTAGTAAACTATGACTCACCCTTTGACTCTGGCATCACCAAAACTCTCTCTATGCTAATTGTTTGCAAATCTTCTTTGATGAACTTATGGATCCAGATTGCAGTTCCTGCCCTAATACCCAATAACTCCTGCAACTTCTCAGTTGATACAGCTACAGCTGTGCGACTGACCAGCACAGCAGCAGTACTTAGTTTCCTCTGTCTCTCTGACCCTGACTTTACTACATATGTGAGACAATGTGAGCTGCCAGATTTCAACAAACCCTTCAGAATCAAGTTTGCATCCAAGTTTCCTAAAGTCAACACTATGCAGAAGTTTTCAGCTGTGCTTCTCAACCTTGTTGAATCACTTGACTACCTCTTGATAGTTGGGATCATCAGAAGCACCAAATGGAGATGGTGCATGATCACTCAAGGTTATTGTTGGAAGATTTGGTGACAGTGAATATAACAGTGATGTGTGATGTACATCTCTGCTGGTTGTTTGGGAATATGGCAGACAAAGATGTCCAGCTTGATAAGCACCCATGTCAGGACCTGAGGGCCATTGCGATGTAATGACCTGCACAGTAATAGGGCTAGGACCTGGCTTCATAGCTTGATAGTCAATAGCAGTGCTTAGACCAGCTTGCCCACTTGTGTTTCATGTGTGTGGCATGGCAGTCATGCTTACAACAATGGTTGCAGGCTTTGTATCAACTGTAGCCTCCCCTTTCATCTACAGTTTATAATGTAAATGAGAAAAACAAAGAAAAAAGAAAAAAGAAGGAAAATCTTACAACAAGAAGCACCCAGTTGGCAATATTCTGATGACTCAGTGAATAGCAAATGTTGCTGATGCTGGGTGGTTTGTAGCAAAAGATCAGAGAATGTTTGCCTTTTGTGTGTGTATCACATGTCCAGTGTTTCTGAATGGCTTCAACATATGTTTGCTGGCAATCCACACCTACCATCTCGCTTGCTGGTGAAGAGTTCTTTGATGTTGATCCCACTTTTGATTTCCTTGTTTCCTGGAAATAATGTAAGCAATTAGTACATGGTATAATGATTTGCTTCAAGATATATGGCTTTATCACCATTGTTAGTCATTTCCAGAAGATCTGACTTACTGGCTGCATGCTCAAAATAAACTGTGACTGCTTTCAATGATTGCTGAGAAGGCTGCCCATCAGCATAAAGTGGAGGAATAATCAAGGGCCTCATCCTTCGCATAAAGGTAACTAATTCATCCTCACTTTTCAGAGACATAAATGGTATCTTTGCCTTGTCATCAAGCTTGTACTGCAATCTGTTGTGGTCAGGATACCGGTTTAGCTTCTCTGCAACAATGTTGTGAAGAGTGTCAAACATGATATTAGATGAAATTTGGAATGGACTGATCACTTGTGATTTTCCTTGGAATTTCTACATAGTGCACTTGACATTGAAGTCTTGTAAGTATGATGGATGAGTCAAGATATGCATAGAAGAACTGTTTGAGCTTACCACATGTTTTTGGATCATATATCTGGCTCACCGCCACAGCCTTTCTCTTGTCAACAGATTTGGCAGGCTTTCTTGGAGACTTGGTAGTGTGCATGCCATCAATGCCATTCTTCAATCATATGTCAAGTTCATCCTCATCCAATCTAAGACTTGACAAAAGGTCATTGCCTGTAGTTCCCCCATCACTGTCCTCATCATGCCAGCTCCTTGTTTTGTACTTCCCAAAGCCTACATCAAACTAAATGGACCTGCTATCATGACTGGTAATGCAGCTCATGATCTCTCCAATGAGCATGCATGATTCTGATGGAGTATAACCACCAGAGTGAATGCCATTTTTAATGCCTTCATCAGCTTCAGAGATGGTGTCAAGTCTAGCAGGGGGCTGTGTTACACTCAATGTGGTCAAGCGTAGGCCTGCAGTGGTTCGAGGGCTTACTGTCACTATACAGCTGACAGGACGAGGGGGCCTGTCAAGGGGGTTCCTTGACAGGGAGACTAAGGCCGGCGTAAGACTAACGTTGGGTCAAAGGGGGGGGGTCTGCTCAAGGATCTTCCTTGGCAGAGGTTCTGGAGACCATTGAGGACCGAGGGATCGACAGATCTAAGGATGTCGCAGGACTAGCAACAGATTGAGGGTTCGAAGAAAGTGTCCACTCAACAGTAGGACAAGGATTGGGGGACCCAAGAGCAACTCCAAGATACTAGGTAAATTGCAGGAGGTCTAAGATAAGGAATACACCTGAGTATCAAGGGTTTATATATACGAGTCAAAGAGATAAGGGTAGGCAAAGAGAGAAGGTGAGTCAGCGATGAAAAGCGATGGAATCGCGAAGAAGCTGAGTCACTACAGAGTAGATGCAATGGCATTGGACAAGTATTGGTGATGCAACTGTGGATGAGTCACACTAAATAAGTAAGCAGTAATGAGAAAGTGATGATAAAAGAAAAGGACCCAAGCGGGGCTCAAATGGCAAGAGTCAAGGTCCTTTGGTATATATGGTAAGTAATCGTGAAAAGAAAAGAGGGGCCCAATGAATCGTAACAGGCTGGGTAAAAGATGCTCCAGGCAGTTCAGAATCTTGCAACAGGAAACAACATTGTTGTTGGGGGACTTGGGGCTGAAAATCTGAGGCATCAAGTCCAGCTGGAGAAGTAGATGACACTTCAGATGATATAGTATGATCTTGTGATGGAAAATGATGCTGCCATTTGGGTTCAGAACTACCAATGTCTACCTGAGGTGCCTGTCGCTTCTGTGAAGCTGGGAGAAGACCTATTATGGAGGTTGGAGGACATATATCTTGCATAGTAGAGCGAGGAATGCTGGCACCATGCACAGCTGGAAACTGGCACTGCCCAGCATGATCAGCTTCGATGCACATCCTGCATGCTTCAGAGCCAGGTATGGATCTGCAATGGATCTTCTGTGAGCTACAGGGCAAATGTTACGATCGCTCTTTTCACTATTTAAAAACTCACTCATGGCAGGAGTCGAACTCCTGACTTCCTATATAAGGAAAACTCCTATCGGCACAAGGCCACTGGCACTTAGACATTTTCCAGCATAACTTATCATGTGACTGCTTACCTCAGCAGTCTAGACCACAAGTCACATGACTTGTCACATGTCCAAGGGCTAGACCCTTATCTCTTATCAGTGATGTCATGGTAACATCACTCCTCATGTTTCACATGATGCATGCTTCTTTACTTTTTTCTCTCATGGACACACTTCTTTATGACTTATGCATTCTTATCATCCAATCATGTATTTTCCTCTAATCATGGTATGATGTCTCATTATGGTATTTACACAAACATGTACATACAGTAGAATAGTATATAAACCCCAGGACTTTGAGGCTGGAGTCCCCAGCTTTGAAGTCTTGGAGATTCCCTCACAAGCTTATTGCTCTAAGGGCCAAAGTGGTCATTCACTCTCATCTCTCGCTTCATCTTTATTGAGTTGTTTCAGCAAACATGCTCTGACTTTCCCTGAAATTCAAGTTAGTAGTGAAGCAACCATTGAGAACTAACTTACCCTTTATTGGTGCAGGGGCCTTCTTGCACTTCTTGGGAGACATAGGGAGCTGCATGGCGGGGTGTTTGTGCTCAAGCCAAAAGATGACAACCTGTGAGGATTTATTATTAGCAACACATTCCTTACATGCTTTATAACATGTACATTGTGCCACATTATGAGCCATCAAGCATAATCAGATACCAGTAGAGGCAAATGTCAGAATGAAAAGACCAAATGATATCACTCGAAGCTTATTGGATCATTATGTATATAATAGTCACCTCATACATTCACAAAGTGAAAAAAGGACAACATGGCAATTTGTAAAATAGAAAACTAGATATAACCACAATGAGAGAACCAACTGTGCAAGTCTTCAGGAGTAATGGTGTAAAAAGCACCTCCATATCAATGTCATGAAGATGCCTTCTGTGAGCAACTGGCTCCTGCAGAGCTATCATATAATCTTCTCCAGCATAAGGGATGGTTCCATGCATATGAAAATGCACAAGAATGCACTGGACAGTACAATATGAAATGTTCAAACACATGGCAATGTGTTCATAATCCAGGAATTTTACAAGCTGAATAACAGCCCATTGGATCTCTGGGGAGGTTTTCCGACCATGAGACATGGCTATAGGGTCATTTACAGTTGCAGTTGAGATCTCAAAAGGTCCACTGAATCATATGCATCTATCAAAAAGTCATAGGTCATGTCATTATAGACTGGTGTTCACTGTCCAAAAGAGGCAAGCTGACAAGCAGTCAAGCCATCAATAGACAGACTGGTATATTTGGTTGTGGCACAAAGGTGCTGAGCAGATTCCCAGGGAAATGTGACTTCTGTCCAATGAGATAACTTACCTTTTCTCTTTGAAAATCAATTATGATATTATTTTGCTTGATCATTTGCTCTGATCATGAAATTCAATTAAGGATTGCCCTGTACTCCTGGAATCAATCAAGAGACTATGGCTTAATGCTTCAAACATGACAAAAATCCAGTGCAATGGACTGTGAGGTCCAGATGAGGTTTTTTGAGATGCTTCTGCATGCCTCATTGAACACGCTAATCCGATCTGCTTTGCAACTGATCAATGATCATCTACCCCACGAATACTTGGTGACCTTGGATGATGAGGACAAACTCAATGCACTTTGGGCCTGTCTGCTTGTGTTGTTCCTCATCAGTGGGCATATCACTCCACACACTTTTCAGCTCCAGACTTTGTTGGCTTTATTGCATCAACATGATTGCATCATTGTTACTGGTACTAGCTGTGGGAAGACTCTTTGCTTACTGATCCCTCTTCTTCTCTGCCCCAGATCCATTTTGATTACAATATCCCCACTCAAGCATCTCCAAGCAACCCAGGCAAGATAATATGAAATGGTACAAGGTTGGACTACTAATTCTATCACTTTGATCCAGGTGAGCAAGAGCTAGTGTTGTGCTGGCCTGGCTTGGCCTGAAAGCCATGACTTGGGCCTGGCTTTAGGAGGCTCTGGCTTTACTGTTGTTGTACTTTCTATTTTATTATTGCTATCATTATTCTTTGTCATGTCACATCTTCATCATGCATTGATGCATTACATAATTCATTGCACACTATTAGATTCTTTCTTTCTTTCTTTCCTCAGTGTTTATCACTCTTCATGACTTTTGCTGAGGTATGTATTGTTCAGTCATAGCAGCATTCTTGTAGCTTACTAGCATAACTTAGTTCATCTCAAACTAGGTAAATATCAGCATTTATCACTCTTTGTGACTCTTGCTGAGTTTGTCTTGAACTAGCTTGAACAGGTTATGAGCCCTGAGTTCTGGTAGGGGAGAACTCATCAACCACAAGACTAGATCGTTTCACTCAAATCTGAGTTGCATACACACAGTCGCACAGGTGAAATCCTTATTGGATCAAAAGATATCTCCAGTCATTGCTGGTCTGCTAGACATGTCTCAAATAGCATGTCAGCAATGGGATATACTAGCTGATCATTTCTCTCATACTGACATCCTGTCTCAATTTCAGCTATGTGTTCACATTCACTTGGAAAAACTCAAGGATGTGAAAGATGTCACTTATTACATTGGGGTCTTTGAGGATGCACATTGTTATTTTCTTTGAATGGAAGTCTCTCAGTTGACTGAGGAATCCATTTTCAATCTCTTGCTGGATTTATCTGACAGGGTAGAATGGATCATTTTTTGTGAACTCACTTTGGGCAAGCTGGTGAATTCCAAATGCAAGATTACCTCAACCTTATCTCTGGCTTCTTTCATCTTTGAGGAAGCAGTGAAATCCCTCATGGAGAAAGCAAATGAGATCATTGGCTTGCATTCTCTCACTGGTCCAGGTTTAGAATATGCAAATGTTGCATTGTCACCAGATAAAACTGGTCACATGAACTTATCCACCAGGTTATGCATCCACAAGAATAACCCACATGTGTTATGCTCGATGTGGTCAAGCATAGGCCTGCAGTGGTTCAAGGGCTTACTGTTGCTATACAGCAGACAGGACAAGGGGGCTTGACGAGGGGGTTCCTTGACAGGGAGACTAAGGCCAGCATAGAACTAATATTGGGTCAAAGGGGAGTCCACTCAAGGGTCTTCCTTGGCAGAGGTTCTGGGGACCATTGAGGACCAAGGAATCAATGGGTCTAAGGACATTGCAGAACTAGCAATGGATCGAGGGTACAAAGGGAGCATCCACTCAACAGTAGGACAAGGACTGAGGGACTGAGGGCAATTCCAGGATACTAGGTAAATTGCAGGAGGTCTAAGATAGTGAATACACTTGAGTATCGAGGGTTTATATACATGAGCCAAATGGTTAAGGGTAGGCAAAGGAAGAAGGTGAGTCAGTAATAGAAAGCGATGGAATCACGAAGAAGCTGAGTCACTATGGAGTGAATGCGATGGCATCGGATAAAAATTGGTGATACAACTGTGGATGAGTCATGCTAAATAGATAAGTGGTAAATGGAAAAGCAATGGTAAAAGAAAAGGACCCAAGCGGGGCTCGAACAGCGAGGGTCAAGGTCCTTTGGTGTACATGATAAGTAATCATAAGGAAAAGAAAAGAGGGGCCCAACAAATCGTAACAACATGGCGTTAAATGTGCCAATCCAGTTTGCCTGGAAAAGCCTCATGCTGACACACATGACAAAGATCACCGCTATTGGCCTGGGGGCAGTATGGAGAATAAGGCTCCATCTTGGCTTCATAACAAAATTAAGGATGAAACTGCTGCTATTGTAGCATCTTCCATTCCTCCCACTTTGACATCCCCTTCCCCAACACATTGCCAAAACTTGTCTTGTGCCATCATTTGTGATACTCTCAGCCTTACCTGTCTCTTGGTCCCTTCCCCATTCATGACGATTCTTGATTCTGGAACAACCTCACATCTCATTCAGAACAGGGGGTATTTTCATGATTTCATTCATGAAAACAGCATCCTGGTCAAAATGGCTAATCAAGGCATGCTCTTAATCATAGGATGCAGCACTTGTATTGTTGAACTTACTCTCAATGAGGTTGTTCATTGTGTAACACTTCACAACTGTTTTCATGCTCCAAGTGCCTTGCTCAATCTCTGATTGGTTAGTCACATGTTGCAGAAGGATTGGAATTGCGATTTCAGGGGTTCTGGTTCTGATCCCTATTGTTGTTTGTCACACATGGGAGATCTTTTGGAGACTGTTCTGCTTCTTGCCAACTTGTGTTACCTCAATGTTCATTTTCTTCATCCCACTGATGTTGCCACTACTCCTCACTTCAAGGAAATTACCACTCACATTCATATCAATCATTTCACAGCTGCTTATCTAACTTGGAACTTGTGGCATGCACAAATGGGTCATCTTGGCAGGGACTCCATTAAATGTCTTCTCTTGTCAGCAACAGGAGTAAAAGTGGACACTTCTGTCCCTTTTGGTTATTGCAAGGCTTGCATCCTTTCCAAATTTCCCTGAAAATCACATACATTATCCTCCATACCTCATGCATCACATTTGTTGGATCTGATTCACTTGGATCTTTGTGGCCCTTTTTCTGTCCACACTCCTCATGGAAAACTTTATTTATTATTTTCCTAAATGATCACTCTTATTTCCTGAATGTTCAACTCCTTGCCTCTAAGGAACAAGCCCTTGACACATGGCTCATTGTTAAGGCATTGTGGGAAAATCATATAGGATGTACTGTGAAGGTTTTTCAGTTGAACAATGAAGGTGAGTATGTCAGGGCAGCTTTCATGGCTGCTCTTCAGGTTGCTGGGGTTCGCTGAGAATTGTCTTCTCCTTATTTCCATCAACAGAAAGGAAAGGCTGAACAAGTGATGCATACTCTTCAGGGTCATGCCTTGGCCATGCTTGCTGTTGCCCAGCTCCCTACAAATCTCTGGGGCAAAGTAGTTTTTAATGGCTGCCTACCTCTGGAATTGCTCCAAATCAATCTCTTTACCTTCCAGTATCACCCCATATGAAATGGTCCATGGCATCCAACCTGACCTTTCTCATTTTCACATTTTTGGATCTCATTGTTGAGCATGGGTTTCTCCTGAGCTTTGTTCCAAATTCAGCTTTCAATCTCATCATGCAGTCTTCATGGGATATCCAGATGATACTAAGGGTTTTCAGGTTTGTGATCTGGTTACTGGTGCTTTCTTTGTTGCTCACAACATGAAATTTGATGAGAACATTCATGGTGACAGTGATAACAAAGACAATTATCTTCCTGCTCCCACTTCTCCCACTTCCTCTGATGGGCAGATTGATCTCTCTCCTTTATCTGTCGCTTCTTCCCCTTTATGTTGTACTTCTTACATTTGCAACCTCACTGAAAAGGGAGCTGCTTATGCTGTTGAGTTGGCAGCTACTTGGGCTTGTTTAGCTGAACTTCAGGATTGTCAGGCAGCTGTGATTGCTGATGCTTCTTCTGAGGGGGTACATCAATCAGATGCTCTTATACCTCTTGAAGAAGTTGATGCTCTGAAATCAATTGAGGATGACCCTACCATGTCTTCTCAGATTGCCAACACTTTATTCAAAGAACATGCACATCTCACCATTCACAGTGATAAATGTCACAATCCTTCTGATCCTAACTATGACATGGGAATTCCACCTGTGACATATAAGGAGGCCATACTTTAATCTAATCAGGAGCTTTGGCTGGTGGCAATGCCAAAGGAGCTTCAAACAATGAAGGATATGGGTGTTTACAAGGTCGCGGATTTGCCTAAGGGTTGCAAGGTGATTGGGTATTGGTGGGTCTTGGAATTCAAGGAGGACAACAAAGGTGGCTCTGTCTATAAGGCTCATCTGGTCGCTCAAGGTTTCTCTCAAGTTCTAGGTGTTGACAATGGAGTGACTTTTGCTCCTGTTATTAAACTGGCCTCTGTGTGCTTGCTCATTTCTTTGGCCTGTCACAATGATTGGAAGATCAATACTTTTGATGCAAAATGGGCTTTCCTCTGGGTGGTTCTCAAAGAAGAGATAACCCAAAGGCTTTAAGAACAGAAACTGGCATGTTTTTGTCTGGCTCATGATTCATGCTATTCATGGACTCAAGCAGTCTGCTCTTGGGTGGTATAAGCAGGTTTGCTCCATGATGGCTGATCTTGGGTTTACTCATACAGAATCTGATCACACTCTTTTCTATTATGATAAACTCGAATCTGCCATTTCTGCTGTTTGCATTCACTGTCTCATTGGCTGGCATGTGGATGATGGCTTGGCCATCTCTAATTCTCAGCCCTTCCTCAACAAGGTGAAGACTTGTATTGCTGAACAGTTTGGCATCACAGATTTAGATCCCATTGTGAAATATCTTGGAGTTCAATTTATCTGCAATTGAGAAAACTATCACATTTGGATTCATCAGTCCTAATATATTGCATTTCTCCTGGATGAATATGGTTTATCCACCTGCAGTCTGGTTCATGTACCTGTGGATTCCAAAGCCCCATTGGAAAATTCCTCAGTTTCATATCCCAACATCCCTGATCTTTACTCAGCCTATCTTAAACTTGTTGGCAAACTTATTTATCTTGCAGTCAACACTTATCCTGACATATTCTACATCATCAATACCCTTGCTCAGCACAATGCTGCTCCTGCCCCTCATCACTTCACTGCAGCTAAGTGGGTCTTGTGTTACTTGGCTGGTCCAATTTCTCTCCACCTTCAGTACAGGTCTGCCAAGCTTTCTACTGGTGGTGATCTCATTGCCTACACTGATGCCAGTTGGGCTAATGAGTCAGGACACCAGTCTGCTAGTGGTTATGTTTGGTTTTATGCAGGTGGTCTCATCTTGCATATATTGAAAAAACAAACCACTGTGGCCTTATCTTCAACTGAAGCAGAATACATGGCCACCACTCATGTTGCTCAAGAGGGCTTATGGTTACAGTCTCTTTTCACAGAGTTGGGGATGCCCTTTGACTCACCAGTTCCCATTTATCTTGATAACACAGGTGTGATTGCTTTGTCTACTGCAGCTAAGTTTCATCAGTGCTCTAAACACACAGACTTATGATATCATTTCATTTGAGAGCATGTTGACAATGGCTCTTTTACTTTAATTTGAATCCCTTTTCATCATAATTTGGCCGATATTGTTATGAAGGCTTTGCCTTGTCCAGCATTTGAAACTTTACATTCATCTCTTGGACTCATTGCTCCATGAAGGGGCTATGTTGGACTTTCTACTTTATTATTGCTATCATTATTCTTTGTCATGTCACATCTTCATCATGCATCAATGCATTACATAATTCATCACACACTATTAGATTCTTTCTTTCTTTCTTTCCTCAGTGTTTATCACTCTTCATGACTCTCGCTGAGGTATGTATCATTCAGTCATAGCAGCATTCTTGTAGCTCACTAGCATAACCTAGTTCATCTTGAACTAGGTAAATATCAGTGTTTATCACTCTTCATGACTCTCACTGAGTTTGTCTCAAACTAGCTCATACAGCTGTGCCTAAGGCCAGGCCATAAGCCTCCAAGAGCTGCCAATGGGGGCCTGGCCTGGCCTGAAAGCCAGGGCTTTGGCTCAAGCCATGGCCTATTGTTATGTGCATGCAAGCACAAGCATGCACATGGATTTATTTTGCATGCATGTTTGATGATGCCTTGTCCTCATTGTTATTGTCAGTTGTATGGTCTGCAATGTTATTGTCATCAGCTATGTGGTGTTGGGGTGCTGTTGCATTGCCTACATTCTTGTTGTTGTCATCATCCTAATGGCTAATGTCACCATGACTGCAATGTACAGGGTGGTTGCTGTTTCACCATCATCATGACTGCATCATCCATGGTTATGGTTGCAATGTTGAGGTTGTGGTTATGTCATCAGTGGCCACTGTTCTGCCATTATGGTTACAGCTACATCACCATGGTCATGTCTGCATCTGCACTTGCATGGTCATGGTTGTGGCTGTAACATTGAGGTTTTTTTTGGTTTCTTGTTTATGATCCACTGGGGCATGGGTGACATTGAGGTTGCAGCTATGTTGTTGGTGGTCATGGCTGTAATGTCTGAAGTGGTCACAGTTCTGCCACTGTGGGTGTGGCTACCCTCGCCCTTACTGTGGCTATGTCATCTGTGGTCATGTCTATGTCTGTACTTGCATTGTCATGGCTGTGATGCCAAGGTCATGGCTGTGTCATTCATGATTGCAGCTGCATCAATGCATGATTGAAGATAGCATTGACAGTGGGAGTTGGTTAACAAAAACACCATGGCTTTGGGGCTTGATAGGGCTTGGTCTGGCTTGGCTCAGGCCTGCAAAAACACTGTGCCAGGCCATGAGCCCCTCTCAAGCCACCACTATGGCTTGGCTCAGCCCTGCCTATGAGGGCTTATAGGCTAGGCCAGCATAACACTAGGAAGAACAAGAGGTTCAGAATCAAAATGATTGCAATTAATGAGGATACTTTATCCAATGAGACCCTGTGAAAGGTCAGTATAATGTGAGATTGGTTCATAATTATTCATACTGTGATCATAATGAATACAAAAGAACATTTGGAATGGTGTCTTTTAGCACCTAATCATTTTGCCTGAACAACTTGGCTTATATAATGGCCATCTCCTGCATTTAGCTTACCTCCTTTATGAAAATCTCACTTGTTCACACAAAAGATCAGTTGTGTCCATATCAATGAGGCTTATAATATCCATACAGCTGGCCTACCCCACTATGGTGAAAAAGTGTTTCAACCAGCATATGGCAAGATTGGAACAATTTGAATCTTTCTGTCAAAAGGCATACCCTTTCAAGTCTTGTCTGCTATGCTGCCAGATCATGTTCTTGCTACAGTTAAGGACTGCCTCACTTTATTATCTAATGCATTAGAAATATTATTGCCTATAAACCATGCAAATATTACATATGCCATCACTCCAACTTCAAAACTTTGAAAACCTTCAATCTTTTTTGATCCCATCAATATTCCATTTGCCCATGGTTATTCCAAAAGCTCTTGTATTTCATGATTTGAAGCAAGAAGTGACTGATGCTATAGCATTCCTTGAATCCAAGCTACCATTATCTCTCCTGGCCTATGGTTTCATCAAGTATTACCATTCTGATGTGTCAGCTGAATATCTTCAACAAATATTTAAGGATTTCTTACAATCTGTCATATTCCAGAAATTCCCTAAATCAACTCTGAACTCCACTGGCACTATCTGGTCACCTCTGGTAACTTTACTCTGATATGTTCTTCTCTGACTTCTCCTTTTACTTCATGTACATTATGTTACTTTACTTTCCTATGCTCTTTTGTATTCCATTTAGTCAGTCTCCATTCCATCATGCAGTGCTTAGGATAAGGCACACAGCTCTGGCTGTGTAATGAACTGGCATGCACTGGTACTTTGCTACTTCTGCTCCTTCGACTAGTACTATACTTCTTTCAGACTTTCCTCCCTGTATATAAAGTTGTGTACTCTGTTCTTAGACCTGAGTTCAAATATCATCTTAGTTCCTGCTTCTTCTCTCTTCACCATTGATCTCATCTCAGTGTTCTCTCATCTGAGTCTTGATGACTCCCCTCCAACCCTCCAACCCTTCAACTCTCCAGACCTCTAGTCTGCCCCATTCATAAATTAGCGACATTGGACTCAGGCAAGGGTGCACCACATAAGGTGAAGCCAATGTTGCTTTGACAACAGAACAACACTGGTGCTCCAAAGTCACATACCTGGACTCCAGCAGAACTGGACTTAACACAACCCAATGGAGCATGTCAAATTCTTCATGCTACTGCAGGCACTGCTACTGTAAGTTTTATTATGAAGTTAATCCAACCTAATAGCTATGTACTCTAGGGTCTTGATATACAAGGGATTCAGATCATTAATTGTTCATCATTGCTGTATTGTGGACTGTCCACTTGAATGGTATTATTGGATTCCATGCTATTCTGATCAGGGAGCCTTTCAATGATTAGTGACAAGGTTTAGCACAGGGTTTATCTAGGCAATGGCACAGGTGTACCAGTGTGTATCAGGAACACAACCCCAAGAGCTGGAAAAAAAGAAGATTGTCATCAGTGAGGTAAGGAGAAGCGGGGAATTCAGGCAACAAAAGAGAAAAAGAAAAAAAGACAGAGAGACTCCAAGGTGGGAGGAAAGGATGGTCAAAACAAGCAAGGTGGTGGTGCCAGCAGAGTGACTCACTGTTTGTATGGTCCACAGTGAATGGAGTAAGCTGTGGAGGAAGATGTTGAACTTGTGGCACATGGTTTGGATGTGATAGGTGATGGCAAAAGTTACACAGTCCAATGGTCAGCAAAGATACACTTGGAGATGGTATGTCCTACTAGTATTAAAAGCCAATGCTACTATTTTACACAGTATAGCATCTGTAGATGCTGAGCCATTCTCAACCACATTTGACATGCCCACTATAGCTTATTCTGGTTAGGCAATGGCATGGGTATACCTGTGTGTACTACAAACACAACCCACATCTGTACCCAGAACAGGTATCATACCTGGAGATACAGGTTCACTTATTTTAATGAATAACTACCCACATAAGCAGGTCAGTATAAGCAATGGGATATATCTGTAGGTCACTTGTGTATACAGTAGCTAACTTGGACATCACAATCACAATGTAGACTCTCATTCCTCCACATCAATAGCATCCCACTGATCTTGCAATACCATCTCCTTCTCTACAACATCAGGCAATTTGAATGTCTTCAGTTTTGATGAGTCTCATCTAGGGCATAGCATGGGTATACCCTGGGGTATCAGCTCCAATACCCACACCCACACCCACCTATATACCCATATGCACAAGGTGGGTGTGGGTTAAGCAGTGGGTCAGCCAAAAAAAACCCATATCCATACCCATCATGGATTTACTCATGGGTACCACTCAAACACAGTCATCTATTCTAGGTAACAAGTGACTTGGAAAAGACATGTAACTAAATCTATTATTTTACTACTCCTTCATCTCTTTCCCTTTGATATCAGGGAGTTCTGCTGCAACCTTAAAATTAGCTGAATTAACAAGTTTTAAAAGGCACCAAGGCTCCAAGCACATGACAGAATGTGTTGACTGTGCCGATGGCCCAGAGTGGACATGGGAGAGAATGAGTCGACTGCAGCTAAAAAGCTGTTCAACATCAATAGATGTCACTAGAAAGAGGGAAGTTAGCAAATGAGCATACTATAGTACAAGTACATATCTGAAATAGTGAGATAGTCTAAGGCCATGTGGAAAAGATGAGGATAAGTCATGTGGCACTCATATCACCACAGGAGGGGATCAGTGACGTGCTTGATGTCTGCTGTTAAATACCTATCCAGTTCATTGCGAAGATCAGCTGCTTTCAGAGGTGCAAGAGAGGCCATACTATTGAACATATTCTCTTTCTTTTTATTTGTAGTCAGTAGGAAGCAACCAACTAATTTTTAAAAGTACTTACTAATGGCATCTCAGTCTCACTGAAATCAGAGCTGTGGTCTTTGTTACAAAATGCTATTGGACTCTATTCCCCAAAGACTATGCTCCATATGGCCATATGGAGATTCCAGTTCTTGATTCACCATGTTTGTCTCTCATTCCTCTTCTGTAACTAAGGACATGTGTCCCCAGAGTCGCTTTTGTCATGGACCTCCGCTTCTCCTTCCATCCTCCTTTCAATGGTAGTGTTATCCCATTTTTATCCATTGATCCATGAGGCCATTGTAGTGTACCATGTGCTCCATTCCATCCACTTTCCATTCCAAGATGGTTCTGAGCTATATAAATACTTACTAGTTATCTTGTATGTTCCCCAGCTAGATCTGTGCAAATATACACAGTGTTTAGTCTCACTCCTGCCTGAGTCTCAAGTCTCAGCAGAGAAACCTTTGGATTTCTATAGGACATTGTGTTACCTTTGAAGGACACATTGAGACTAGATGTTGTGCAAGCATAACAGTCTTTCTCCACTGCATAACAAAGCTCAAACTTCTCATGTATGAGTTGCTCAGCAGTGTGATACCATTCATCTTTCCAGTTGGTGAGCTTGAAATAATGACAAGGGTGGAGAACTGAAAGACAGTTAGATGTACTGTACATAGTTAGTGATTATTAGACTTACCCATCATGATTTGGTATATGTTGGAGCTGTCTGTCAGTTCATAATAGTGATTGAGCATTTGTTTTGCTATTGTGATGCCAGTGTGGATTGCAGGAGAGATGTTGCAATCACACATACACATAGTTAGCTATTTGTCAATAAGGTTTATAGCCAGGATAACAGTTGCCAGATTGGGTGTCGAGTGAGAAAATAAATTGGTCACATGCTTCAAGACCTATAATAGTAGGAAGATACATAAGCCTTGAGGTACTCACAGCCACAACACATGCCTGACTGACCTTGAGCACATTTTGCAGCTCTATAAGCATCCCCTACTCTTCCTTCATTAGCTCACACTATTGTAGGTCATACTTCTTCCATTGTGTCATTGTCTTGATTGCTTTTTTATGGCCCAGTGTGTAATCAAGCATTTTGAAGGTTGAGTTTCATCTGGTAGCAACATCCTGTGGAAAGTTTGTGACTGCAACATTTAGTTGCTCTAGGATTCACCACCACTCTGGAAGTAACTTGGTTGATGAGTTAATAACCTTGAATGCAAGCTTCTGGACCTATTGGAGAGTCATGCATGCTTAAAACTGGTACATTCAATTCATCCCACATCTGCTTACCTTGGCAAGCACTAACTGCACTGGCTGAATCTTGTTTTGTAGCTCTTTCCTTTCATCCATGTTCATTTCATTGATCTCATCCACCCAGCCTTCAAGATTATTATTCATCACATCCTTAACAATGTTCTCACCACTAACATCATCTGTTTCCACCCTCATTTCCACCCTCATTTCCATCCTTATTTCTGTCCTCGTTCAAATCACAGAGCTCCTGAGCCAGCTGCTGTTCATTGGATGTCAACTCACCCTCATTTTCATCCCTCTGGCTGCTCTTTCATGCTTCAAATGCATGGAGGAAAGATTTTGCTGCAAGATTTGTGGTATGCAGGAACCAGTGTGCATGTTCTGCTGTGCCCCCATAGTTAGGCAGCTCATCTTTCAATGCATTAACCATTACATTATTGTTTGCAGCATTGTCACATGTAATGCAAAGCACCTTAATGTCCATGAGTGATGTGCCTTTGTAGCTTTCCACTTGCTAACCTTGTCTGCTATACTAAACTCCTCAAGAACCTTTTCAAAGGCCATTGCAAGTGTGGTGCCAGTGTGTGACTACACCCATGTTAGCAAGCATGCCAATCTGATAAGTCAAAATGCATACCTTTGCAACTTCAACAAGATCTAATGGCATCATCAGTGATGATCCCTTGGCCTCTAAGTGTACACAAATGGCAACAAAGGAGCGGTGGTTTGGGGAGGTCCAAGTGTCTATCATAAAGTTCAACTTGCCATCATATGCCTGGTAAGCTGTTAATTGTGCACTAGACATAGCAACACTTGACCTACTTGTAACATGTTAGCAATCCACTCTTGCATCTTTGCAAGTACATGGCAGACATCATGTGCAATAGTATGAGGAGAAGGTATGTAATGATTGGGTTATCCTGTCTTCATTAGTGACAAAAATGCACAATCACTAACAATTGTGAATGGTCACAGACTTTCAGCTACCCATTGGACAATCTCGGCCCTGTGAAACAGTGTTACTATTTCACCAATCTGTAACCTCTGATATTGGCACAACATACCTAGTTTCCATGTGGCTGTGAGGTATATGCGAGTAAGCAACTTGACCTTTACTCTTTCTCTCAAACATTGTAGTGATCTTCCCATACTTCAGAATGCTAGAAATGATCTTTATACATACTTTGCTCAAGTCCTTGGCATCATCTGCAGTCCTCACAATTTCATCTTCCCAGCACTTTTTGGCATGCTTATGCATGTTCCCTGTTGATCAGGCATCTTTTGTATCAAGGTATCAGCATATCGTGACCTTACAGTCACAGGCACTGCATTTGAAGACATGTGAACAGTGGCCATTGACACTCTCAATGGTTGGTGTGGCTCCAAAAAAAGCATAGATAGGTGATATTTATTCTCTCATCTGATGCACTGCAGCTAACATTAGCATGCAGTTATGTGTAGTCATGGATATCCACTTACAAAGTTCTTTCTCTGGATCTATGCTATCATTGTCTGAGCTGTCTTCATTACTGTTACTTTCCAGATTGATTTGAGTCATGTCTTGGCTTGCATGTTGTATATTGTTGCTCCCATTGTCACTGTTGTTACATTTGTTTTCTGCCTCAGTCTCAGAATCCAAGAAAGAATGTCGGGTATGCACTGATACTGTTAATCTCTTCATATGTCATTGACATATGTAATAAAAACTCACATTGTGTGGAGGCTTTTCTTGCCTTCTTTAAATTGTTTGCTGACTTGACTGATGCATCATTTTCAGGCTTGCGCTTTGTTGAAGCCTTTACTGTGTCATCATCTAGTGCTGCTTTTGCCTTTTCAGATGATTTGATTAAATGTTTTGTCATTTTGTGGATGTTGTCTAGTCACAATAGCATGAAAGTAGTGTACTTAGTAGGTGGCTCCACAGTGTTCAGTCCGGACAACTTGAATGTTTTTACATTTTAAAAAACATGGTGGCAGTGAGTTGCTGTGCTAACAAAATGAAGGCTCTCGAAAAAAGTTATATTAGGCTAATTAAGGAGTAACCCATGGATATGGGTATTGGGTGGGTATGGGTATCACAACAGCCAACCCACACTATTAAGACCAGGTCAGACTTGGTGGATGAACTCTGTAGAAGCTCTGTGAACTCTGGAGTTAACTGGGTGAAAGGGAAACTAGTGGGACTTTGGCTTCAGTGACTTGGAGTGGAGTGCTGCACCCTTGTCAGATCATTGGTGGTCCCAGATTTCAAAGGATCAGAGAGTAAGGAGAGCATGAGAGGGGATAGAGGAATCTGAGTTATCTGAGTTGTTTAAGTCATCCAGGTTGACAACTAGTTAAAGTACAGGTAACATGACAGGAGTATATATATACAGAGGTCGGAGGTGGTGTACAAAGGCAATGATGAAAAACATGAGTAAGTGGAGCTGGAAAAATGGAGACAAAAGGTAAACATAAGCAGAGCTATGCAGGCACAGAATTGGAGAAATCTAAAAGGTGAGACTAAGACATAAGTAGAACAAAGAGTAACATAACTGGAATGTACAAGAAGCAAAGAAGCAGAGGAGCAGAGGAACAAGGAAGTGAAGAAGTATAGGAGTGTAGAAGTGGAGGAGCAGAGGAACAGAGGAGTGGAGAAGGGTTAGGATTAGGGATATGACACACACCCATACCCACAAGGTACCCATATCCACAACCCATGTGAATTGTCAATATCCATGCTATGCCCTAGTCCCATCATACTTCAGTAGCTGGGGTAAAGGAGTATGTGGATTGATTGTGCAGATAAGTGAGAACAGACATGAGACAAAAGCAGGTGCCCATGGCTAAAAAGTCACTCAACATCAACTGATGTAGCTAACAGTGCCATGCATTAGCAATAAGGAAACATAAAATAGTATATACATACCAGGAATTGTCAAGTAATCAAGTGCCATATGAGAGAGCTGGGGATAGGTCCCACAGTGCTCGTGCCACCACAGCACCACATCTGATACATGTTCAACATCAGTGTTGAGATATCAATCAAGTTCAGAGCATAAGTCAGTGGGCTTTGAAGGAGCGAGAGCAGCTAGGTCATCAAAAATATTGAAGGCCTAGTAAGGAAGAACCTAGTTAGTGAATAATGCCAGTGGCCAGAGTGCACATATGTTTTTTCTGGTTACAGTTGTTTACACTGTCCTTCTCATGGACCTCATCATCAGTCTCCTCCAACTCATTGGTAGTGGTATATGAGCACTCAAACTGGTCACACATGAGTTGTTCAGCAGTATCAATCCATACATCCTTCCAACCAGCCTTCTTGTAATAAGTGAGCTTATGATGAGGGTGAAGTACTATGAATAGAGGACTGATGATGAATATCATAGTATATACAATACAAAAATGAAGAAAGGACATATCCATAGTGATACAATAAACTTCCAAGCTGTCCATGAGTTGATAGTAACAGTTGAGAGTTTTTCTGGCAAGGCTGATAGCTGCCCAAATGGTGAGGGTGTAGCCTTTGTCATGAGCATTTATGCTAAAAACATCATCAATATGATCCATAGTGGGAATAACTGTGGTGAGGTTTGGGGTTGCATGAGAGAAAAAGAGGGTGGCATCCTTGAGGATCTGAGATTATTTATTTGCCTCATCTGCCTCTTCAACATTTTCAATTACTGCACTTTCCATATCATCTTCTTGAACACTGTCATTCTGTGCTGTCAAGGCCTCAAGCTCCTCTGTATCATCAGTAATGTCAGCTGTCCCATTCTTTAATACCTCATCTGCAGCTTTCTTTTTCACATCAAACTGATGGATTAGGGACTTTGTGACCAGGTTCACAACATGGAGGAAGCACTGTGTTTGACTGGCTGCATCACCAAACATTGGAACCCTGTGGGCAAGTTCATTGATCATGGCATCGTTATTTGATGCATTGTCACAGGTAACACTCAAGATCTGTATGAGTCTGAGTCAGGAACAGGTATGATTACAAACCATTCACTCTGACCTTATCTGCTAACTTGAACTCTTGTAGGACATTGGTGAATGCTGCCACAAGCTCAACCCCTGCATGTAACTGATGTTGCCCTGTTAGATTGTTGTTACACTCGATGTAGTCAAGCGTAGGCCTGCAGAAGGTCGAAGGCTTATTGTTGCTATACAGCTGACAGGAACAAGGGCCTGATGAGGGGGTTCCTGGGCAGAAGTTCTAGAGACTGCCATAGGATTAATAATGGGTCAAAGGGAGTCCATTCAAGGGTCTTTCTTGACAGAGATTCTGAGGACCATTGAGGATCATGAGATCAATGGATCTAGGGATGTCGCATGACTAGCAACAGATCGAGGGTACAAGGGGAGCATCCACTCAATAGTAGGATGAGGACTGAGGGACCAAGGGCAATCAAGATACTAGATAGATTGCAGGAGGTCAAAGATAGTGAATACACTGGAGTATTGAGGGTTTATATACATGAGCCAAATGGTTAAGGGTAGACAAAGGAGGAAAGTGAGTCAGTGATAGAAAGTGATGGAATCACAAAGAAGCTGGAGTCACTATGGAGCAGATGCAATGGCATCAGATAAATGTTGATAATACAACTGCAGATGAGTCATGCTAAATAAGTAAGCAGTAATGAAAAGGCGATGGTAAAAGAAAAGAACCCAAGTGGGGCTCAAACAGCGAGGGTCAAGGTCCTTTGGTGTACATGATGAGTAAACATAGGGAAAAGAAAAGAGGGGCCCAATGAATCATAACATTACCCCCATTGTATGGATGAGGCTGTGACAAAACCCTAATAGTCACCATGGTGGGACCCAGTCTCATTGTCATCAGCTTCAGCACTGACAAAGAACTCATAGTCATCTGCTGCCAGAGGAGAGGAAGGGGGAGTGGGGACCCAACAAGAGATCCAGACATGTGGGCATCATCTAGGGGAAATAGGACAACCTTGGTGTATGAAGGAGAAACATGAGGAGTGGGGGGACTGGTGTGTAGATAAGTCTGACAAAGAGGATGCAAATCCACAAGAAGTACGCAGGCACATGGAACATGAGCATTGGGGGTGTCCCGGGGATTGCCTGTGGCAAATGGGGCATTGGTAGAGGGAACAGAGGGGATGGCGATGTCCGAGGCAGCAGCATTGGTAACACGCTTCATGATAGCAGGGGTGGTTAGGAGGGAGGGACCATACTCCCTGATTTCTGGCCCAGTAGTCATCAACATGGTCAAGGACGGCTACTTCTTGGGTGGTGAGGGGTTCAGAGGATGTGGAGGGAGTAGAGACATGGTCATTGCCTGTAGCGGCAAGGTTTTGGAGGTATCAATCAATGTCAATAATGAAGTCAGTCATATCCAACTGGTGCATCAGTTGGATGAGGTCATGCTCTAGGGTCTGGTGGAGCCGACAGATGTGGAGGTTGGCCAATGCTTGGGCAGCAGAGGCAGTGGGGGGTGGCAGCAGATGGCAATGTGAGAGTTTATCAGGAAGAGATGATACATGAGGGCAAAGGGGGAGTGGGGTTCCATGTGTGCATCCAGTGCCATAGCAAGGCTGGAGTCACAGAGTTCCATGGCGATGGCAGCCACAAGTTCTTTATTGAGGGGGGTGGGGTGGTTGGGTAGGGCAGTGGAGGGTATGGACAATGGAAGACAAGTGGGGCGATTGGAGATTTGTTGGGTGAGGGGAATAGATATAGAAGCGGGAACAAGAGGTTCAGGATGGGTCCAGCTGTAGCTGGGCCAAGCAGAGGGTATGCCTTCCACATCATTGTGAAGGCATTGGATCAGAGAGGGGGGAGGAACAGGGATGGGAGTATCGTTGATTTAAAGGGGGTTGATGGATGGGATGGTTGTGAACCAGCCAGCTTCTGCAATGTCAGAGGGAACATCACTGGGGACAGATGAGGGTGCAAAGAGGGTGATAGACATGATTGTGAGGAGTTTCGTTTGGATGGAGACAGAGGAAATCGAGTGTCAATGTTTATAGTTGTTAAAGAGGGGACCAGAGTTCCATAAGTTCCATTTGGGTTCCCAGGAATCTTCTTCGGCAGTATATCCATTCCATCAGATCAGGAAGGAATGGGAGGACAGGGATCCATGATGCCAGATAATTTTCTTGATTTCATATTCTTCATGCCCATCAATAAGGTCAGGTGATGGGGAGGGGTAGTTCAATCCGTGTACAGGGTTTTTGCAGTAGAGGGATAAGAGGGACACATGAAATACTGGATGGATTTTCCATGATTGTAGGAGGCACAGTTCATAGGTGATGGAAGATAGCACCTTGACAATGGTAAAGGGTCCTTCGCGTTTTGGGGCAAACTTCGGATTGACAACAGAGCATTTGAGGTTTCTGGCTTTGAGCCAGATTTTGGATCCCTTGGTGAAAGTGGTGAAGGAATGGTGGTTTCATGATGCCATGACTTGGCAAGTGAGTTTGTGGGCAGTGAGGGCCTCATTGTGAGCAGCAATGAGGGATTTGAGGTGGTCCTCAATGGTGGGGATATGTGAGTTGAAGATGACTGAGGAGAGGACATGGGATTCATATCCCATCATGAGATAGAATGGGGTCTGTCTGGTGACGGAGTGGGGGCAGTGATTGTAAGCAAACTCAGTGTGGGGAATGAGTTCAAACTATGTGGTGGGGTTACTTCCACAGAAGATGCGGAAATAGGTCTCAACTTCCTGGTTGACCTGTTCGGTTTTATCATCAGTCTGGAGGTGATATGCAGTGGAGAGTGCGAGGGAGTAGTTGAGAATGTGTCCCAACTCTTTGGTGAAGGTGGAGGCAAACTGTGGGCCTTGGTCTGAGATGATTTTGTCATAGAGACCAAATCAGAGGAAGACTTTGTGGAAAAAGAGGGATGTGACCCCTTTGGTGGTGATGGTTTTTTGGTAGGACAGAGAATTACCCCCTTAGTAAGGCCATGGTCAACCACAACCAAGAGAGTATCAAAGCCTGAGGAGATGGGGAGATTGGTGATCAGATCACAAGAGATCTGCTGGAAGTGGTGAGTGCAAGTGGAGTGAATGGGGGTGAGCAGAGGAACAGTGGGGTGAATATTGGCCTTGTATTGTTGGCATGAGGCACAACCTTTGATGTACTTGCATATGTATTGCACAAGACCTGACCACCAAAATTCAGTGGTGATGGGCTGACAGGTTTTGAGGTAACCAGAATGACCAGTGGTCTTGTGGTCATGGCAATGCTGGAGGATAAAATGACGAAGGGATTTGTTGGGGGAAAATGTAGATGCATCCCTGGAGTGTAAGGATGCTGTCTTTGTATTGCCAATTGGAGAGGAGAGAGTGGAAGGCTGGGGAAATGATACCATCAAGGAATTGAAGGGCCTTGAGGACAAAGGGGTCAGTCACCAAGTGAGATGAGATATGCTCCTTGAGCATGGCATTGACGACATTGATGAACAGGGATGGGGGTAGGAGAGTAACCCCTTCATTGTCAGCATTGTTGGAAGGAAGGAGATCAGGGCAGTGGGAGAGGGCATTGGGGCCGGCAAGGAGTTTACCGGGGACATGGATCATGGTGAGATCAAAGTCAGCAAGGTCAAGGAGCCAATGAGCTTGTCGGCAATTGACATTCTGTGCTGACCAGAAGTAGGTCAGGTTCTTGTGGTCCATGAATACTTGAACTGGGTGGGAGCTGCCATGGAGATAATGGCATCAAGATTTCAGGGCTCACATGATAGCGAGGAGTTTCTAATTGTAGATGTTGTAGTTTCATTCTGCTGATGAGAATAACTGGGAGAGATAAGAACAGGGATGCCAATCCCCATTAGTATTGGTCTGGAGGAGAATAGTGCCAGAGGTAAACTTTGAAGTGTCTGTTGCGATAGCGAATGGAGCAGAGAGGTTGGGGAGTTGAAAGATGGGGTGGACAAGAAAGAGTTCTTTGAGATGATCAAAGGACTTCTGACATTCAGGGGACCAGGCCCAGGGACTGGTTTTCTTAGTAAGATTGATAAGGGGGTGGGTAACAGAGGAGTAGTCTGGAATGAAGTGACAGTAGAAGTTGGTGAAGCCAAGGAAGGAGCAGACATTGCAAAGTTTCTCAGGGGTAGGCCAGGATGCAATCTCATCAAGCTTGACAGGGTCCATGGTGAGTTCACTGGGTTTGACGATCATTCCTAGGTATTCAACTTCCTTAGAAATGAAGTTGCACTTCTCAAGTTTGAGATGAAGATTGAGTTTCTTCATACATTGGAGGACATGCTTGGTTTGTTCAGTGTGGGTTTTCTCATCAGGGAAGAAGATGAGAAGGTCATCCATGTATATGACAAGCCATCCTTCAGTGATCATGTCATGGAAGGAGTCATTCATGAACCTTTGGAAGATGGCAGGGGAGTTGATGAGATCAAAGAACATTACAGTTGGCTCGAAGAGTCCTTTATGGATAATAAAGGTGGCTTTCCATTGATGTCCATCTTTGATTCAGACATTGTTGTAGCCCCATCAAACATTGAACTTCATGAAGACCTTGGCATCACAGAGTTTGTTGATAAGGTCAGAGACTAGGGAGAGGGGGTAGGCATCACGAACTATGTGTTTATTGAGATACCGGTAATCTTGGCAGAGACAAAGTTTGCCATCCTTCTTTTTAATAAAGAAGAATGGGGAGGCTTGGGGGAAATTCAAAGGGTGAATCTTATCTGAGGCAAGATTTTCATCAAGGAAGGCTTCTGTAGCCTTATGCTCATCTGGGAAAAGAGGGTATATCTTTCCAACCTTGAGAGTGAAGGATCCATCAAGGTTGATCTCATGGTTATAGGGACAGGATGGGGGTACATGATCCATAGCCTCTTTAGAGAAGACAGAATTGGAGTATTTGGGGGGAAGGGTGATTTTAGGTTTGGCCTTCTTGGTGGCCATGGCCAACTCAGTAGAGTTTGTGAGTTTAGCGATGAGGGAATTGCCCTTGGGGATGAAATGATATCCACATCATATGATGCAGTTGACAGTGTACATAGTTGTTGTGAGCATGGTGGATGTACTGGGGTTCCATCTCGTAGTCGAGGTATTCATAGAGTCATCCATTATAGACAGAGTCTACTTGGACATGGCGAGGAAATTGAGAAAAGGGCTTGAACTGTTGGAAATGGGTTTTGTATTGGTTCAAGTCAACTTTGTGGAGCATATAGAGCTCCTTGGATTGATCAGTAGACTCGTTGATGGAGAGAGTCTGACTGAACCAGTCAATGGTATGGTTTATGGTTTTTACCCAAGGGAGGCCAAGAATGAGGTTTGACCACAATTCATAACATAGAAGAGGACTTCATGGGTGAGTCCTTCGATGTGAACAAAGAGTTTGGTGGTGAATCAAACTCCTCTTTTGTCTGTGGGTCCTTGGTTGAGGTTGGTGATGTTGAGGGGAGAGGGGAGTCGGGTGGTGGGGAGCTTGTTTTTGTGAACAAAGCCCCAATCGATGCAAGAGATATCAGCACCACTATCAATGAGGGCGCGAGTGTCGATGTTTTTCAACATGTGCGAGGAAACAATGACTTGGATGGGAATTTGCATTGAACCAGGCAGAGTAGATACATTTACATGTTGTACTTTAGGAGAGTTCCACATTGATCAAGATCTCTGTTCTTAAATCCTTTTTTGTGAGGGTGAATTGGACATGATGGATAGTGAGGTCATCATCATCATCACAAGTCTGGAGTTTGGGGATGTCATCGTCAACCTGTTTGACTCATTTGACCGAAGTCTTATGAGGTTCCTTGGGGTACTTGATACAAGTGTCAGCCCAGTGGCCTTTCTGCCTGCATCATAGGCAATGTCCTTCTTTGAAGCATTACCCCCATTCTTTGGGAGTTAGCTTGGGGGGTTGTGGGGTGTTGACTGCATTGACGTCCATGGTATCAGGATCACGGGTTTTCTGGGAAGTGGAGGGGATGGGGATCTGATAGTACTGGTAGGCAGGAGTGGAGGGGATGCAATGTTGGTTAACAACAGTCTGGGCATGGTCATTCTGGACTTAGAAATGAATGGCCTTTGAGTACCACTTGTTGACCTTGGTGGGAACTGTGTCCATGGAGAAGATTTGGCAGGAGAGGGGAGTGGGAATATCAGCAGTGAAGTAGTTGATCAGAATGTTCTGATCAGTGATGCCCAACAGGGCAGCATTGTTTCTGAACTTGACAATGTACCAAGTGAGTTTGGGACCATAAGATTCATTTTTCTTTGGGATGAGGCATTCGGAGTGAAGCCAGTTGATGGCTTCATTCTTGGTGTCTTGGTGCTTGAAAGTACTCTTGAATTTGACAAGAAAGTCAGAGAACTTTCCAAAAGACTGAATGTTGATGGCTTCCTTCCAAAAGGTGAAAGCCTAGATGGTAGCCAAGTCTTTTTTCATGTAGGACAGGGTGTAGGTGATTTCCTTATCATTGTCATTGTAAACGGCCTTGTTTATGATAAGGTAAGTTTGAATTGTGGATAGCCAAGGCATGGCTTCAGTGTAAGAGCCATCAAAGGTGTCGGGGGCTTCAAGACAGAGTTCAGTGGATTTGGTTGTCATGGTGACTTGGGCTGGGGGTGATCATGGGGGTGGAGGCAGGATAAACACTGGTTGGCGATTGACTGGAGTTGGAGATGGTGGGGTAGGTACTTTGGGGATGCTAAGTGCCGCAGAGAGTCAATGGGAGAGTTCTAAGTCCTCAGATTGTTGAGGGATGATGAGGTCTTCATCAATGTCAATGGGATTCTCTGAAGAGGGTTCATCAGTGTCTGATGAGTCAAGGGTTTCCCTTTTCAATGTGAAGTTGGGATAGAGTCTAGGGTTTCTGGGGCATTGGTGGGCAATGGTGGTGGCTTATTCAATGATAGCTGTTTAAGGGAGATCTTTGACCTTTTGTTATGCTCAACATAGTCAAGTGTAGGCCTGCCAAAGGTTGAAGGCTTACTGTTGCTATACAGCTGACAGGAACAAGGGCCTGATGAGGGGTTCCTGGGCAGGGGTTCTAAAGATCACTGTAGAACTAATGATGGGTCAAAGGAGGTCCATTCAAGGGTCTTCCTTGACAGAGATTCTGAGGACCATTGAGGATCATGAGATCAATGGGTCTAGGGACATTGCAGGACTAGTGACAGATCAAGGGTACAAGGGGAGCATTCACTCAACAGTAGGATGAGGACTGAGGGACCGAGGACAATCAAGATACTAGGTAGATTGCAGGAGGTCAAAGATAGTGAATACACTGGAGTATTGAGGGTTTATATACATGAGCCAAATGGTTAAGGGTAGGCAAAGGAAGAAAGTAAGTCAGCAATAGAAAGTGATGGAATCACAAAGAAGCTGGAGTCACTATGGAGTGGATGCAATGGCATCAGATAAAGATTGATAATACAACTGCAGATGAGTCACATTAAATAAGTAAGCAGTAATGAGAAGGCTAGGTAAAAGAAAAGAACTCAAGCAGGGCTCAAACAGTGAGGGTCAAGGTCCTTTGGTGTACATAATGAGTGAATGTAGGGAAAAGAAAAGAGGAGCCCAATGAATCATAATAATTGTGCTGCATTTGACAAGTAAGTGCTGTACCTTCACGACCTCAACAATATCTAATGGAAAAGTCAGTGGCACTCCCTCATGTTCCAAGCGCACTGCAAATGCTACAAATGCACAGTGATTAGGTGAGCTCCATGCATCTGTGGTAAAGTTAATGTTTCCATCATACTCCTGGTATGTCAATTAGTATTGTACAAGTAGCATTGTCAGTACTTACCCTTAGCATCTTAGCAATCTGCTTGCATGTCTGCACAAACATCATCTTCATGTCATGTGATATGGTCTCAGAGGAAGATATGTAGTATTCTGGCCTTCCCATCTTCATCAAACATTGAAAGCTTCTATCTGTCATGATTTTAAATGGGCGCAGACTTTCTGACACCCAATACACCATTTCCACCCTGGAATTCATGATATCCATTGATGACATGAGAAAAGCAGGCATGCCCTTATCTTGTTTCTGCTTGTGAGTGCTGCTGGTGGCTGTAAGTTGCCTTTCCCTTCTCTTTCTGTTCAAAAGATGCAGTAATTGACTCACTCTGCAGAATACTTTGCACAATTTTGATTTGAACCTCATTTGCATCCTTCCCATCATCAGCACAGTGCAATGTGTCTTCTCTCCAGCAGGATTTCACATGCTTTTGCATGTTTGATGTTGAGTATGCATCCTTAGTATTCAGATATCACCAAATCTTCACCTTGCAGCCACATGCAGCACATTTCAATTCATCAACTGGGCAACCATTGATTGCCATTGTGGTAGGTATAGGGTCAAAGAAGCATAGACAGGTGATATCCAATCCTGTTGTAGATGTTCTGAAAGTAACCATTAATTGAAATTATTGGAATATTTGACAGATCAATCAATGCACTCAGCTTGTTTGTCATGCTTTCCTTTGGCTTGGGATTCATGGGTTCAATACTCAGGGAATGCTCTCCAAGTTGGCCAGCCACTTCTTTTTCAACAATGATTGCATCAGATTGAAGCACCTGTTCCTCCTCTTCAGTCTGCACAATCACACAGCAACTTGGCACTGATGGGACTATCTTTGACCTTTTTCCATGGCATTTGTTGTTGCTTGTTTGACTATCTCAGCATTTGCTATACTCCCATCACTTCCCTTTCATTTCCTGGTTACTGCTCTCTCTTCAATGGCTGCCTTTGCTTTGGTGGTCAGTTTGGTGATGCACTTGGCAAATGCTTGGACTGTTTCTGAGGTCATTTTGTGTGGAGTGGGTGACTTGGTTCTGAAGAAGGGTCAGTAAGTTAACCTGTGCATTTTTTGGCTAACACATACACTTTGCATGCAAACTCTAATGCACTCTTTTGAGATTAATCTTAGATTGTTCAACCCATGTTCTGGATATGGATATGGGTGGCAATATCCAATGGTTGTACCCACACCCATACTGATGGTGGATCTGGGTCCTGATACCTGGCTGGGTTATTCACATCCATGCTACTTCCCAGGCTTATCTAACATGATAACTAGTTATCCTACAGTAGCTATAGCCCAGGCTATCTTATCAAGAAGAAAGGTTCCAAAAGGGACATGGCAGTCATGTTTCCCTGGGAATCCATGTGCCCCCTTTGTGCTGTGACCAAATATACCAATCTGAAGTGCATGATCCAGCGTCACGCAGGGATCACGATGATCGTGGCAAGTTCAAAGGGGATGGATTAGATGGTAGATTGGTAGAAGGTAGATAGTTGGGTGAAACTAGCTTGCGAGCACAAGAAAATGAGCTGAAACAATTAACTGGTTTGTAAATGAAGGACTAGCAATGAAGGACTCTCTGAACAAACTGCTTTTCTCAAGGTTGACCGAGCAGTCTTAAATATGGTGGGGAAAAAGCTATGCAGTGTCTGCATAAATGGATAAAGTGTAGATATTAATGCTGGTCATGTATGAAGAATGATGAGTACTGTAAACTGGTCATGGAAAGATAAAGGAAAACGAAACTTAGTGTATCAGAACAGAGAGGATATGAGTATCTAGACAAATAGAAAAAACATATAGATAAATCTGGAACATACCACTGCTGATTGCATACAGAGAATGCTGGGTATCATAAAGGAGTGAGATGGAATATAGAGTTGGTGAGAGAAAGCGAGTGTGGTGTGTCACAGTCACATTTGGCTGACTATGTGTCCATGCACAGCCACAGTGCAATCCTTACAAATCCATCTATCAATGGACTTCATATATTGATGGCTTGCCTTATATATCAATGCTTACATCATAGACTCAGGACTGGTCATGAGTCTAGTGTCATCATCCCATCACCAAAGTTGCACAAATGAGATATTTCCTGATTTGGTGTGATGAATCAGCCTGCATTGAGATGCAGTGGTATGACTCATCAGGGGCAATTATTGCACATGGTGCCACTGTGTCTGTGCATGAACTCATAATCCCTCATTGATAGTGATGCAGTGTTCTTGTTGAACAATTTCTTTGCATGCCATGTTACACTATGGATAGTAAAATCAGTTATATTAAGTGCTAGAATGACTTATGAACCAGTGGTGAGCTGTATTATTTTCATTGGTTGAATCACTTAAAACCTGATCAATTAAATATGGAAAACCACACATGAAGTGGAAGTAATGTGATCACTTAAAATAACTGAGTACAACACTGAACTGGAAGCAATCACAATGCTAAATGGAAAGTGATCACATTACTGAATTGAATGTAATTACAGGAAACACTGGCTAAAAAAATTTGCCAATCTGTTGTATTGAACTCACAACCACAATCACTTCCAATAATGAATACCACTTTACATACATACTAACCACTATACCATAGACCTCAAAAAATACTCCTGGAACTAACATAAATAGGTTGATGCTTGACTTCATGCAAGGAAAAATCAGCATAGGTGAAAAGATTGAGTAAGGGGATGGCAGAGACAACTGGGAGCACAAGATAGGCAGTGATGTCGATGAAACACATGGAATAATGAGTGACACACACTGTGGCTCAAAATGAGGCAGAATAGGCTGGAAGCAAATCAGCATCAGAAGTGCAAAGCAGAAATGGCACATACATCTAGATCATCCACACCTCACATCCATCAACCCAGGTATTATATTGTGCCACTGAATCCACTGAGCCATCATGGCAATCTCAAGTCGAAGCCTAGAAATGTTAGCCACATCAGCAAAAGTTTTATCCTCTATGTAGTACTGTACAGTATTGTATAGCATTATACAGCCTCATAGCCAGATCCCCCTCTATACAGTGCCATATAGCTGCTGTATATATTAGCAAGATTATACAGTATACCAGACTTTGTATAAACTTGTACAGACTAAATACAGCCTAAATACAGACTATATAGACCAATTACAGGCTTGTATAGTATCATAAATATCATTTATTTTTATATTTTCAAATATTAATATATTCAATATTCTATCTACTACAT
>JBBPMJ010000344.1:9977-34711 GCA_038090255.1 Austroboletus niveus
ATTAAAAGAGGCTAATCTCATTCATCAATCAACATGGCCCTTAGCAGGCATTGTCTGTCAAAACTGCCTTGATATTCTCACTTTCCATATATTCACCATCTTGCATATGTGAACACACATATATGTAGGCTTCTGTGTCTGAATAAGTCTGGATAAAGCCCATAGATTCAAGAGTGGTGCACATCTTCTGATTTCATTGATTTCTGCCCTATTTTGTGCCATAGAGTGTTATGCTTGCGCAATGTCTAGTTCCAGTGTGTCCTCAAAGGTGACACTAAGTCCTGTAGATCGAAGGGTTCTCTGCTGAGACTTGAGACTCAGGCAGGATGAGACTAAACACTGCGTATAATTGCGCAGATCTAGCTGGGGAATGTACAGGATAACTACTAACTATTTATACAGGTCAGAACCATCTCGGAATAGAAAAGTGATGGGACAGGACACATGGTATACTACAACGGCCTCATGGAGTCAATAATAAGAATGGGATGATACTGCCATCGAAAGGAGGATGGCAGGAGGAGCAGAGGTCTGTGACGAAAGCAGCGTTAGAGCCACATGGCAAGAGCTATGAAAGTGGAAGAAAGGAAGAGCAGGGCGAGTCCAGAACGGGGATCTCCATGTAACCATATGGAGCATAGTCTTTGGGGAATAAGGTCCAGTAACATTCCGGGGGTAGTCTGTCCTCGGGTTTCCACTCCAGAAGGGAAGAAGTGAGGGGTTCTGATGGTCCTGGATCCTCAAGGCCCTCGGAATCATGCTTACTTGTAACAACCCCCTTCATCTGAGCATGCAAGGGTCCTGCTATCTCTGCCCATATTGTGCTAAACCCAAGCATATTAGGGTCTTATCGCCTCTACCTGTACCATGCTGAACCTGAGCATATAAGAGCCTTGCTATCTTTGTCCATTCTGTGCTGAATCTAAACATATGAGGGCCATGTTGCAGACAGTGCTGCCATCAGCTGGGATGGCCTTTTCATGCTGCCACATACTTCGAAGTAGCACAGCAACCAAGCTGGCTCAAATTAAAAATAAATAAAAAAACAAGAAAAAAACAACAAATTCACTGCTGTTGCTGATGTCAATGGGGCACTGCTGCTGCTGTATGTTACCCTGCCATAACTAATGCTGGCATTGATTTGCCATCATTGTTGTCACTAGTTGTGTCCTTCATGTCATTATAGAAGCATTGCTCATCTTAAGAGCTTTGTTGCCATGGCTGTATCTGTCAGAGTTGCAGATGCTATGGCTATAAAGTAGTGGCAATGACAGTAGAAAAAAAAAAAGTACCAATAGATGCTGATGCATGGTCTAGTGTGAATGGATCATTTGGGCAGGCTGATGTATCAATAAGCCACATGATTCACTTATCTTTAGTCTCCACTCAAAGCTGACCATGACTATGTAACTGACCTATACTGCCTCATACTGCCCCCTCCCAGACACCTTCATCACTACAATGAAATCTGGGTACATCTGCATCAAGCAGGCTTGAACCAAGCACATCATCTATATACTCCTTACTCAGCTGCTTGATGTGATGGATGAGTTTTTTTCTGATCCTGCTATCAAGTAAGCTCTTTTAAAAGTTTTTCTTTGAAAGCAGCTGTTCTCTGAACAGAGTGATGAGGAAACCTTTGAGTTAATCAAAGTTCTGGTGTTGGGTAATCTGGGCAAAGAGGTCATTGAGAACATAGAGAAAGGGGACACAGTAAGTGGTTGATGTTTTATATGAGCTTACTATTTATCTTGTTAAAGGTTATAATCAAGAGTGGTTTTTTTGCATCAGTTAGCCTGATAATAGCTTTCTTTAAATCTTTTACTCATGTTGCTTCAAACTATATACTTACTTTTGTAAAGATTACTAATGTTTACCTAGAAAGTGAAGATTCTGGTATTCAAAACATCTACCCCTCTCAGGTTATGCCTGCTGTTGTGCAAGAGGAAGCTCAAGCAATAGATCCATAGATTGACAACCCCTTTCAGCTTTTGTCTGCTACTGTCACTCTGTTGGAGCATAGATTTTTGACAATAAACATAGAAAAGCAATCAATTCATATTTTGCTCAAAGCAATAGCTTTGATGTTATTTGTTTCATTTGTATCTCTAATTTTTTTCACTCCTGGCTTAGAGAGACTAAGTTTTCTAGAATGTGGGCAGAACATTTTGCAGAAAGACAAAGCAGGTAAGTGCATGTTTTACATATATAATAGCCATCTATATAACATATTTCAATAGTTTTTTTTCTGCATTTATCTGGTATCCATTTATGGGTGGCCAGAGTTTAAACCTGACTTCAGAGAAGCTAGCAAGAAGGTTTTGATTAAAACACTCTCACAAAAACTTGGCAATTAAGCAGTAAGAATTTTCTTTGTATCCTTTTTTTTAAGCTTAAAAACATACAGGCATCAGAAACAAGGTGTTTCAATGGTGTGAGCAGGCCAACTATCCCCAGGGCTTTTACCCAGCTGCCTCAAAGGTTCATTGAAAAATACCACAACTATCTCAAGGCAGTTTATTTCTATGTTCTTGAGGCAGCAGTTAGTAACAGTTAAAACTGCAGTTCATATTTGTGTGATAGCAATAGTTTTCACAGCATGTGATAAATGGATCATCCTTGCCAACTCTCATTTGTCTCATAGTCACATGTTTTCTCAGAAGCACAATGAAATCCACATGGCCATGTGTACTTTCAGGACAATGTCATTATCAATGGAATCAGCTATGATTTGTTTACAGAATCTATGAATTATGAATGAATGCAATCAAGTCATTCTTTCATCACAAGAAGTATAATATTTATATACTATATGACAACATTTGCTAATTCTTGTGAAATGAGCATTCACATGCACACCATGCACATATACATGACAATAGGGAACAAATTAACATTATTATTAAAAATTTTATTCCAAGAATTTAAAAAAAAAATCAAATTAATTTGTTTCATGTTGTCACATATATACACATGATATGCATTTGTGTGCTTATTTCACAAAAATCAGCAAATATTGTCATATTCTTACTTTATTTTCATAGTTTTGCATATAGTAATCACTTTAGTCTTGTGCAAAAGCATAACTCATGCATTTGCATCATATATATAGTGTATAACCATACATTTAGATTTTTGATTTTGTAGAATATGTACTTGCACTAATGCTGCATTTGCATGAATTTTTTCAATGCTACTCCTATACTTTTTACTTCACTTTCAATCCACTTTTTGTATACTTTTGTTTATACTTTTTTTTAGGCCTTGTCCTAAGTCAATTACTAATTTTATACTACTTATATGTAGGTATGTCATCCTATTTTTAAGTATCAGAATCTTATCCATCCTTTTCTAACTACTGGTTCACTATATTTTTATATACACTGTTCTATGCATTTTGCTAATTATATATAGTTAATAATCATCATCAGATTTCCATCCTTTTGCCCTTAATATAGAAAAAGAATAGATCAGATATATGCTTCGTTGAATTTTAGGGAGTTTGAAAAGTTTTCTCCATTTAATAGTTAGGATTATTTTGTCTTGTTAATTGGATTTAAGGAGTTACCCCTATAAGTTATTATTAGAGTGAGCAATTAAATAAAATCAAAACAAAATTATATAGAACTCTATCCTCCCACCCCATTAAATTTCTTAGATTAAGTTATATTTTTTTTGCAAATTCAAACAAATTTAACAACAAATCTTTTTAGACACAGTTTTATGGTCTATATAAATCAACATCAAATCCCACCCCTCTATTCAATTCATATTAACTAATTTTCACACTTTCAAGCAAAAACAAGCTTAAATTTTATTAGAATTTGTCCTATGCATTATGTCAATCAATAATAAATCTGAAATCAAGGAAGCATGAATTAAATCATATGCTACCCAGAAAGGTACATGCGAGCCAGAATATAACCTGGAAAATGGATTGAAACTCCCAAAGATTTATAAATGCTTCAGAAAACTTTAAAAACTTTGAAAATCCATAATCATGATAAAAGCATATAAATACTTTATCAAATTCCTCATGAATCCCCAAGAATTTATGCTCTTATCATACCTTTTATGTCCAGAATCTTATTTTTGAACTACCTCCTGCCCAAAGATATAGTGTTTTTCAAAACACCCTCTTGATATTGATTCTTTTACTAGTAGTTATGGAATGTCTCAGCCTCAAAGCATTCAACAGGCAGAAACACTATGCAGATTAATGAAAAAGCTTGAGAAATGCCTGATTCACAATATTGCATTGGAAAAAAGAAGTATGTGAATGAGGATGAATATCTCAGATATGTATATGTAAGTAATATAACTATGTTGAATGTCTGGATTCTAGATATCACATATTAGGTATCAAACTTATACTTCTATTTATATAGTATGGCAGAGGACAGCATAACAGAGTTGTACCAAACAGAAGACAGTTAACCAAAGTACTCACTGGGAGCTTGGAGGCATCTGGAGATACTTGGAACATCTTCTGGAAGCTGGATAAAAGAGAGCAAAAGACTCTGTTGTGTTTGTTCAACTGACAGATATTTATTCTATTTCAATACATTAACTATACAGTATGTATATAAGTAAGGATAATCTATTGTATTGATATTCAGGATTAAACTTATTTCTATTTGGCTGGTTATACCTGGATGGCAGGTTACTTTGGCATCATTATATAAAGCCCATCCATATGTCTGGTATTCAGATACTTGGAATTTCTTTATAGAACACCAGACTTACTCAGAGGTAACTGGTATGATTATTGAGCAGTATAGCTTCAATGGTATATGTACATGTTTCAACCATGAAGGCTAAGGATAAAATGGGCTAAAATTGATCCATTTCCATGGTATATAGAAAAACAGCTCTGATTACCCTTAATCTGTGTTCCAGCATTCATTAGATGGTCAAGAGAAATAAGGTTTACTCTGCTATTGGGCAAATGTCCAATGTTGAATAATTGAATCAAATGATTCTTATACTGTTCAGATAGCACCAGTATATAATGACCTTGCTGATGTCTATCACATAAATAACTCTGGCCATGGTATTGACTGTGATTTATGCTTTTCCCTTTAACTCGAGATACTCAATGAAGTTACTATTACTTTAGTCTGGAGTAAAATGGATGGAAGTACTCAAGTCTAAAACTCATAGTTTTTAATCATCTGCATGCTTATGTTTACAATTGCACTGTTTTTTACTCAAACTGGTGGCATCAAAGTAAATACACTAGAAGATATTCAATTGCAAATATATAGACACATATGTAGGTATTCACAATGTCCATGCCCAAGTCTGAAACTGCAACTATACTATATTCTCATGCTATGTTTTGATAAGAATCAAATATTGCAGATGAGCAATGCATTGATGAGTTTAAAGGAAATTAACATACAATTTTTCAACATTCTCTGTGTTACTGATGTCTGATCTGAAGATATCAACTTCTTCATTATATTGCAATTCAGTAAACTGTGAGATGATGGAACTGATTGATCCTGTCATTGTCAAATTCATCATTTCTGTTTATAGCCAGCTAGAGTGGAGTGGAAATCACAGTATTTACCACTGCATTTATGCTTGTTGGGAAGACTAATGTTCTCAGTGATAACTGTGAAGAATGTGGCAGTAGTATCAGAGATTGTGGAGTCCAGCTTCCAGATTGACTTGGAGATAAGCTGAATGCCCAGACAATGCACAAGGCTAAAAGCCTGCAGGATCTAAGAATCAAAGGCTGAAACTCTGCTCCCTTGCTTGAGGCCAGTGCCTTTAGGCTGGAGTGGATTACTGGAGCCTGGGCTAACCAGATGGTAGACACTAGATGGGCATATGATCTTTTTTTTCTCTGTTGTAAATATGTTCAAATTAGTTGCCTCCAGTTGCTGTCTGAAGAACTGCTGATGTTGAAAGCAACTAACTAAAGAATGCTTATCTATAGCCTGAGTAGTGTATTCTGTACATGAGAAAGGCTTACATAATATGTAGTGTACTTAGTACAAGTGTAGAGTTTCTAACTTCACTTTAATAATCACTTCTTTACTTCAAACCATCACAACCAGACTAAGCCCCCAAGCCCAGTCCTTATTTCCAGTGAGTATTTGGTTCTATGGTTTGGTAGAGTCATCACCCCAGCATAGGCTCCATGATTCAAGCTTATACAAGCAGTAGTACAGGCTTGACATCTAATATGTACATGTTGCCTGGAAACTGCAAGTTCAACAGGTTATGAGCCCTGGTTAGCATTCTGACCAAGCAATCAGTTGATGCACTGGATTATCTCAAAGGATGAAAATCTCTGTCAGTCCACAAGGATAGACAGAGTTGATCGGTCCAACAGATCTACTAGGCAATTGAGCATGTGAACTTCAGGCCCTTTGTGCTTGCTGATGCATCAGATCCAGAAGCTGTCACTCAATATCTCAAATGGCATAATGCCAATGATGCTTGTGTCAGCATCATTCTCTCACACTGTTTACCTGTGATATCAATCAAGTTTCAGTCTTATGATGTGGTGAGTGAACTTTACACCCCTCTTAAGGCTGATTATGACAAGTCCACCATTTTATCTGTCTATGTCACCTTCAAGAAGCTTCTTGCCTACCAGCTGCCAGGCAACTCCAATCCTCTCCCTCATCTCATGAACTTTGACAACCTTCTGAACAACTTCTCACCAGCTGGCTACTTGCTCAATTCCAAGATCACAGATATGCTGCTTTTGACAAAGGTATCCAGCACCTATGATGTTGCCATCTAGGTATTGACATCTAAGATTGATACCACTACAAATAAGCTGAAGGGTCCAACAGTTGAGAAAATCAGAGCAGCCCTTAAACATATGTGGGAGATGAAGGGCTTTCAGAGCAAGGGCCATCAGGCCAACAAAATCAGCACCATCAAGCACAATGAGCAGGGCAAGGTGCCCTCTTTTCAATAACAGCAGAAGCCTACTGGAACCACTCTGGCTCCCCAGCCAGAAGATGGTTCCTCAACAGCCCCTACTAAGAAGGAGAAGAAAAAGTATCACAAGCAGAAGAAAAAATCTGCTGATGAGCATGCCCATCTTGCATCTACTACCTGGTTAGCCCAGGCCCCCTACACTTATATGAGTGCTGATGCCACTTAACCCCCATGTGTCAATCCCCATGTGCTGGCTCATCAGCCGGCACAACACTATCAAGGACAGGGCAGTCCTATCTTCAACACTAACATCCTGCAGGCATTTAGCCTTGCACACCAATTGGACATCCAGCCCATGAGCAAGTCAATCAGGGCATTGAACAGATCCTTAATGATGCCACTGCCACCTCCTTCTCTATCGCTGCTGAGATCTCCAGATCTTTCACCAAGTGTCATCACAGTGATAAGAAGTGTGAGATCCATTTGGCCTCTGCTGCCAGCTGAGATGACAAGTATAATAATAACAATGAGCCTATTGGCCCAGTTGTAGCTTTATTAGTGGAGCTTCCTGATGAAGAAGACATCATCAACTTGTACAGCTCTGAAGAAGATGACATGGAAGGCATCAACAATTTGTATATCCAATCTTTTTGGTTAGATTTGATGTCCCACTCACCAACACTGTTTGATCCCCATGATTTGATGTTATGCTCAATGTAGTCAAGCGTAGACCTGCAGAGGTTCAAGGGCTTACTATCACTATACAGCAGATAGGACAAGGGAGCCTGATGAGGGGGTTTCTTGACAGAGATACTAGAGACTGTCGTAGGACTAACAACAGGTCAAAGGGGGTCAATTCAAGGGTCTTCCTTGACAGAGGTTCTGAGGACCATTGAGAATCATGAGATCAATAGATCTAAAGACATCACAGAACTAGCAACAGATCGAGGGTATGAAGAGAGTGTCCACTCAACAGTAGGATAAGGGCTGAGGGACTGAGGGCAACCAAGATACTAGGTAGATTGCAGGAGGTCAAAGATAGCAAATATACCTGAGTACTGAAGGTTTATATATGCAAATGAAATAATTAAAAGTAGACAAAAGAAAGAAAGTGAGTCAGCAATAGAAAGCAATGAAATCACAAAGAAGCTGGAGTCACTATAAATGGGTGTGATGACATCAGATAAATGTTTGCAGATAAGTTATGCTGAATAAGTAAGCAGTAAACAAAATGATAAGGAAAAGAGATGCTCAAGCAGGGCTCAAACAGCAAGGGTGTAAGTCCTTTGGTGTACATGATGAGTAAGGATAAGGAAAAGAAAAGAGGGGCCCAACAAATTGTAACATTTGACATATATGTTGAATTGCAGCATTTGGAACACAGTAGTGGTATGTAATGCACAGACTATATCCAACATGAACTTGAACATTATAGATACTGTTGCTGTATCTATTGAGCAATTGACATCACATGATATACTTGCTTTTATATTCCATGTTCAAGTAAGACAGTATGCAAGTGTGATCAAAAACACCATGATTTAACCATCATGTTAAATTTCAGCATATTAAAACCCACTACTATGAGTAATGAGACACTAGTGTCAAATTGCAGCTAAATTGGATCTAAAATTGATGACATCTATGAGGAATGCTCAAATAAGTGGCAAAATTGCCACATTTTGACACTAGTGTCAAATTGCAGCACAGTTGAGCCCCCAATAACACCTTTAAGGTACCCCAATCCCTTAAATGGAATCTACTTGAGTGTATGTAGCATTATCATTGCTCTTCAGGGAGAAAATTGCCACATTTTGACATGTATGTTGAATTGTGGCAAAACTGACTTCTCGAAATCACATTCTGAAAAAAGATGCTTTCATGGCCATGAAAGAAAGGACCTCTGGATCCTAGATTCAGATACATCCACTCACTTCATGCCCAACTGATCGGATTTCATCGAATACCTTGAACTCAAGAGAGTATGACAGCTGGAGTAATATATATTGTGGGACTTGGAAGGGTTATCATTTGTGGAAGACAGCCAGGCAGTCAGAAGAATCATTTCCTTCACCTCTATAATGTTGGCCATTTACCTAACAGTGATGTAAAACTGATTTTCCTTGGCCAACTACTACATGCTGGTATAGGGATTAAAGGAGATGTGGCCAAGTTAGATGTCACTTATGGTGATGGCACTATACTTGTCTCCTTTTTTCCTGGCCTTCATGGCTGTAATATGTATACCATCAAAGCTTTACCCCTTGAAGAAGGGTATACTTTAAATCCAAGCACCTCCACATATGATATTGTTCACAAAAGATTTGGATACCCATCTAAGGATCACCTTAGGCATGTGTGCAAGCACACAGTTAATGTGAAGATATCTACTGAGGACTCCATTTGTCCTGAATGTGCTAAGGGGAAACTTCCCAATAGATCCTTTGCCCCAACTGAGTGTTGGGCTTCTCATCCCTTTGAACTGGTCCACTCAGACTTTAAATCATTTCCCACCTTGTCCTATTCTAAATACAAGTATGTGATCATCTTTGATGATAACTATTCCTCAGGAGCCTGGGTTACTACCCTGCACATCAAGGATGCAGCTCTTACTGCTGCTCAAAACTTTATTAAAATAGTAGAGACACAATTAAATGCCAAGGTTAAAGGATGGATGTCTGATGCTGATGGAGAATATGGATCCAAAGCATTTGATGCAATGCTCAAGGAGGAGGAAATAGAGATCTATCAATCTGCTCCCTACACACCACAACAAAATGGTTATGCTGAGTACATGATGCAGACCCTGTCAGATGTTTCAGAGAGTCTGTGACATAATGCTTGCTGCCCAGAAAGTTGGTGGGAGTACTCATTTGTCCATGTGGCATATTTATACAATCACTTGCCTAGCAAAAGGCTTAACTGAAAGACACCTTTTGAAGTGCTTCATGACACTGCTCCTGATGTAGCACACCTGCATATCTTTGGATGTGTGGGCTAATAAACTGGCCCCTAAATCAGAGCTTATGGTATACCTAGGTGTCACTCCTGGCAACATTAAGAACTACTTGTTCATGAGATCCTCCAATAATGTGGTTTTCACTTCAGCTCATGCATTATTTGATAAAGAGCTATTATTTGATGAAGAGCTATTTTCTAAATGCACTACTGCTAAAAAACACTCAATCTCAGATATGGAATGCATTCCTGCAGCTGTGCCCAAATGATATCCTGAAACAGTGGTTGAGCTTTTACCTCCTGCTCCCACTAATGATCTGTTTGACCACCTCTACAATCCTTGTCCTTCCACTCCTTGTCCTGTCTCTTCTTGCACTTCAACTCATTACCCTTTACCTGAAGTGTCTGCACCACCATGCAAAACTTGCAGAGTACCTCCTTTACCTTTAGTTCCACCTCCACTTTGTTGATCAGAAAGATAGTGTCATGAAGGAGGAGCTGACCTGACTATGTTTTTAATATCAAAGGCAATTCCAATGGTTAATGCTTCTGCAGAGCACAAATCTCTTCGCAAATGAACCTTTAAAGACATTCAAATCTTACCACCTGCAGCTCAAGAGAAATGGAAAGCCACTTGTTGACATGAGCTTGAAATGTTACAAGAGCACAATGTTTATGATCTGGTGGACAGATTCCCTGGCTATAAAGTCATTGACAATAGATGGGTCTTTGGTGTTGAATCAGATGGCAGCAAAAGAGCACATTTAGTTGCCAAAGATTTCCTCCAGATTAAGAGAGTTGATTTCAACCAAATATTTTCTCCTGTGATTAGATTTGAGACAGTCCAACTTATTCTGGCTCTCACTGCCATAGGAAACTGGCATATAGAAATTGTAGATGTTATTCAGCTTACCTTTATGAAAAGCTGAAGGAAGATATTTTCATGGAGCAACCTGAAGACTTGAAAGTCCCAGGGCAGAAGCATAAGATAATTCACCTATTGCATGCCCTTTATGGCCTTAAACAGGCTGGACTAGCCTGGTGGGAAGCACTCAATAAGAGCATGAAAGAACTTGGATTTGAATATCTCAAATCTAATGCTGGTATTTTTCTCTATAAAAAGAAAGGCACCTCAATGGTGGTTGCCATTATTTATATAGATGATGCCCTTTTATATGGTCCCTCAAAGGCTCTTGTAGAAGAAGTTAAGGGGCATTTTATGAAGAAATGGAAATGCAGGGAATTAGATCCAGCAAAAGAATTCTTGCATATGAGAATCAGAAGGCAAGGTTGAAAGATCTTGCTTGACCAATGCTTCTATCTTGATAAGGTAGTTCAGTGATTTGGAATGCAGAATGCACCCATTGCACCCACTCCTTTTCCCCAGGGTTATTACCCTCTTCAGTACCATGGGCCAATAGATCCAGAACTTAGATTGTGCTATCAACAAGTGATTGGTTCTCTGCTATCCATTATATATGCTTGAAACACGCCCAGATATAGCATATGCTGTGACAGCAATGTCTGAGCATGCAGCAAATCCCTTCAAGGAGCACCTTGACAAAGCATTGTATATCTGTAGATATCTACTTGATATTATGCACTATTCTATAGTGTTTGATGGTATATCTAAAGCAGGATTGATTGCTTTCATTGATTTTGACTGGGCATCAGATCCTAATACTTACTGCTCTCAGACTGGCTGGTTTATCCAACTAGCAAATGGCTTCTTCAGCTGAAAGTCATCCCAACAGGATAGAGTTGCACACTCTAGTACTGAAGCAGAATATGTTGCCTTGTCTGATTGTAGCAAGCAAGTAGTCTGGCTGCACACCCTTTTAGAGGAACTTGAATACAAGTTGACACCCACTCCTATCTGTGAGAACAATCAAGGATCCATCTTCATGGCCACCCATCCTGTGACTGAGAAGTGCAACAAACACATTGACATTTATTGGCAGAGTATGCATGAGTATGTCCAGAATAAGTTCATAGAGATATTCTTTTTAGAAGGATCCAATAACCCTGTAGATATATTCATGAAGAACCTGGGTCATGTCAAGCTTGACCAATTAAGATCAAAGTTGGGCTTAGTCTTTTATGACTCTTCCCAGGCAGATTAGTATTCCTGTCACTTTCTGCTTACATACTTAGTGTATTTAGCAAAGGGGAGTATTGAAAGTGACTAACTAAAGGATGCTTACCTATAGCCTGAGTAGTGTATTCTGTACATGAGAATGGCTTACATAATATGTAGTGTACTTAGTATAAGTATAGAGTTTCTAACTCCGCTTTAATAATCACTTCTTTACTTCAAACCATTACAATCAGTCTAAGCCTCCAAGCCCAGTCATCACCTCCAATAAGTATTTGATTCTATGGTTTGATAGAGTTATCACCCCAGCATAGACTCCATGATCTGAGCTGCTATGAGCAATAGTACAAGCTTGACACCTAATACATGTCACCTAGAACCTGCAAGTTCAACAGCTAACTGGGACATTGCTGCTGCTGCTCTCACTGATTGGAATATCCTTTGGTCTGAGGATTAAATCCTGTTTTAAGGGTGATGACCTATGCTATACCAGTATGTGACTATTGTTAATCATATAAACTTACATACATATAAGAACTTACCAGAAGTTGTTTTGTTGTGCAGGTGTATGAACCACATGCTAGTATGAGATAACAGAGTTGATCTAACATGTTTACTTGTTTTCTTCACTGAAATCATAGTATCAGAGTTTTCAGATGGTTCAGAGCAGAATTTGTTTTTTGATGCTTAATATTCAGAATAATATGATATAATTTAAATTTCTTACTCTAGGTAATGACCATCATCATTATTCCCTCTGATTTAATCATCATTGACAGTAATGTTACTACTACTATTATATTTATTGATTTTTATCATTGGAAGATCTGATAAATGTTCAGTACAGATACTAATTGAACAAAGGGCTAACTATATGTCAAGAAAATAATCATTGAAAAACATGAAATACTGACTGATATTAAGCACAGATGCAAGGAGCATGTTGAGGCTTACTTAATCATTCACAAGTGCTAGATTGTTTGAAGACAGATTATACATGATTTCAATGACATTAAAACCTGTAATAAACTTTATTTTTAATCATATTACCTTCATAAATAGCAATATGGTCATGCATATGACATATCATCTTTGCTACAACTGCTACAACAACAACAAATGCTATCACTGGTAATCAGGGAAGAAAGAGAAGATAAGATTTCAATATTTTTCTATGATGGTTGAAGCAATGTATAATCTAATCTTGAAACTAAATGGCTATCATATCTCTTATCCTAGCCAACTCTGACCTCCAATCCTCTACTCCTGTTCTCCACTTTTCAGTTTCTCCAGTACTCTGATACTATACATTCTAGTTACATTATGCTTGGTTCTCCTTATGTACTAGTCTTATCTTTTAGATTTCTCTGATCCTGTATCTGCACAGCTTTGGTTATATTTCCTTTCCATCTTCATTTCCCTAGCTCTAGTTATTTACATTTCCTGTCATTACCTTTGTACATTGCCTCCAATCTCCATATATATAGTCCTGTAATGTCACTTGTACTTTAGCTAGTTATCAACTTAGACAATCTGAACTTTCCTCTGCTCCTTTTAATCTCTGCTTCTCCAAAATCTAGGATCACCAATGATCTGACAAGGGTGCAGTGCTCCACTCTGACTCACTGAAGCCAAAGTTCCACCAGTCCTCCTTTCATCAAAATAACTCCAGAATTTCCCAGAGCTCCTTTGGAGTTTGTCCACCAAGTCCAATCTGGTCTTAACAATGGCCACATCATCACATAGTTTGTTCATCAGTAATTCTAATACAAAAATGGGATAGTGTCTTTACCATCATCTTCTGTAATCAAATCAGGTTTCTCTTTCTTACTGGAGCTATACAATAAAATGATGGAGTTGCTTTTGAGCATAAAGTCTATTTACTTATGATGGCAGAATTGATTGACAATGAATATAAAGATTCCTCACTTTTCAAGGAACTTGTTTCTTTAAAGGAAATATTATTTGAAGAGTCAATTATAGATTTTAAAAACTGCAGAAATGATCTATATATCATTCTGTTCATCATTGTCAAATTGTTGAAATCCTAACTCCATGTTTACATTCTCTTGTTTCACATCTTTATAGAGTAACCTGCAATCTCCATTGATAATCCTTGTAATTCTAAATTCTAATATGAAGTGCCAGTTATATATATATGAAGTAATATTGGAAAACAAAAAGAAGAATAATTACTTTCATTATTATACATGATATTATCAGCTGAAATCACACAGCTGGAGCTCACTGTCAGAAACTGAGAGACATAGACAGTGAGCTCCAATCTACATTCAGAGTCCTACAATAATACTACATAACAGTGCCATACCACTATGTGTAATTCACTAGTCTAAAGCATGACTCACTAATGTAAGTCTGAGAGCACAATCACAAGGTTAACACATGAATGAAAGGTACAAATAAAGTACACTAACTAGACAGTGACATTATTTGCTGGGTTACAATGAGACTCTGCAAATTCTTCACAGACATGTCCTTGCCAATTGTTCATTCTGTATTGGGATAAAATTTGAATTCTTTTAGCCCATCCATATGAGTGTATATATTCAAATACATACCTGAAGATTGTGCAACAGGGAAGGCCAAAGCATAGGAAGCCTCATATGAGGGTCAAATATCTGATGGCCTTGTTTCTCAGCCAACTGAAGGAACTGTAGTGTAGTCAAAAATTAATGTTATGTTTACTATAAGAAAAACAACTTATTTAATTGATTTGAAGCAGATGGCTTTCTTGTGGTGGATATGTACATGGGATGCTTCAGGGAGCATTAAACATTGGATGGTCCAGCTACTTGACCTTTTTTGATAGGGACTGTGGTGATAAATTGTGAAGTTGGGGCAGGCAAAGGTTCAGTTATTCTGTTGTAATGTCAGCACACCTGATTAAATGTAATGTGAATGATATGACTTACAAGAAGCCTGTGGCTGCTTTGCATTTTGCTTTAATGTCTTACTCTGTGTCACTCTCTTCTTGCCATGCTTGTGGATGACTACAGAGATTTTAGATTATATTGTTGCACTGAGTAAAAATTATGACTAACTAACCTTTCTTTTCTGAATTGATGGTTCCAAAATATGCAGCAATCATATCTGCAAGATCCTGTCATGCATTCTTAGAAATCTTCTTGGTATCAAATGAGTACATATGTATTTTGCTCCAGAGTAAATATTCTGTATCTTGCTCCTTATAAAATGATGTTCAATCTGAAGATGTACAATGAACATTAGATAATGAACTTTTATAAAAGCATGGAATACACACCTAAGATATCAATAATAGATTCCTTATTAAAACATCTTTATTTGTTGCCAATATCTTATTCATATCTACCAATGTGGAATTCCATTGCCAGATACAATTCAAACATGCAAGAATAGAAAAACAGATTAGCAGCATCATTGACTTTTCTGGCCATCAGAATGTCTTTGATCATGACATCCATGTAGATGATATAGTAACAGATCATTCAATGATTACAAGTTATAATCCAAAAATAATGCAGATTGTTCATTAACTTCTAAGAGAATTTAATAGCACCAGATGAATCACAAGACATGATTGTGATATTGGATAGAAAGTATTACAAGTCTGGTGGACTTATACAAATATCTCCCCGAGGCTTCACTATGGACAATGTTCCCCTCTGATTATACCTTAGACAATGCCATAATCATTCCAATTATCTCTGATGATGATTTCCCTTGATAATCTTCTCTTTCTTTCCTTATGGACCCTTTTCCCTGATCTTCTTCTTGTGTCACATGGGCCATGTACATTTTCTTATCACTGTTTCATTGTCCTCCCCTTTAGCTTACAGAGTTCTGCTCCCTTCCTATTGGCTACTTGTGGATGTATAACTAGTTGCCAGTTACTTGTATTCTCTAGCTAAATCTGCACAATTATACGCAGTGTTTAGTCTCTCCTGCCTGAGTATCAAGTCTCAGCAGTGTGATTGTCCCACTAGGATCTATATAGGACTTTGTTTCACCTCTAAGGAGACACTGGATTGAAACTAGAATGTTGCACATGTGTAACAGAAAGCTGCACTGATTCATTAGTGAATGCATTATAAAGAGTATCAAATTTGCAGATGAAAAAGAAAAATTTATTGGCATTTAAAAGGATCACATGATAAGTATTTCATGGATGAAACCAATCTTGTGAGTATTTGAGGAAAAAATACATCAGTCATGGTTTATGCAAATAGATGGTAATGGAAAGAGGACAGGAGAAATTTGTAATTATATGCATGACAAACACCTTTATACATATATGATTATATTGACATTGAGGTCTGAGATCAATCATGGACTATGAAGTGAATACAAAACATTGTCCCAAATCCCTTCAAAGACTCTTATATATGTATGTATCTTTTTAAATGCATTCTTGATATTCCAAGCCTTTATAATAAAATCTATAATTTCATGTGTGTGCACAATTAATCTTATCCAGAAGACAAAATGTGGAATATTGGGGCAATGTTGAAAAGATCAAGATAGTTTAAACATTCTTATCAATTTGATAATGTTAATATAAACTATAAGAGCTGGCCTCTTTGCAGCTGCATATTATAGATTTTGTCTATGGGTTCGGTTATGAATATCCCAGAGCATATATATACATCTAAATCAAAATTAGTAGGAACATAGATTTGCAATTATTCACTAATAAACTTTGATATATTTTGCCATTAAACTTGTTTTGATATGAGGCTGTGGTAAAGTCCCATATCTTCTATATTTGGCTTGATAGATAGCTTGTGGCTCCCAGCCATGTATTAGCATCATAATACCCTGTACAAGCAACTCATGAATTTTCTAAATGATTTTTAATTGGTCATGGTAACTGCAAGACATTTCTACAAGTAGCAGATAGTGGATCAATATATTGGATGCTCTAGGGATGAATAACATGAACTATGTTGCATCAATGTTCTAAACAGATATTGGTACATTTTTAACACATCTGTCTGAAAATTTATCCTTGGCATGTTTAAGGACATTTCATTGCCACCCCCAGTACTTGCCAATGTGTAAGCTTTTTGTAATGATTGATAGAAGCCAATTTGAAGAATAGGCAGTAGTAAGCTATGTGGCATATAGTCAGAATTTTACAGAGCTATTTGTGTTACTAATACATACTCTTCATCTTTGCATCCATTTCTTCTTTCATGCATGCTTTAAATTTTGCTTTGATTATTATTGATTTTCCTTCATTTGTGTCAAATGTATTAATGATATGATGAGACCCAATATCATCTTTGGCCATCATCTGAGCATGAGATATTTCTTCTTTAGGCTCAAGTACATATATCTATGTCAATGTTTGCATCCCAACTCTCAAACTACATATCTGCTTTAAACCTTCTGCACCATAATCAAAGTCTATGCAGACTCCTCTTCTGTGACCATATTGAACAACATTTCATAAACAACATCTGCAAATGATGACAGGATGGCATAGATATTTTGGAGGGCTCTGGTATGGTCAGTGATTGAATTCCAGTCTTGATGGCAATATGGCAAGCTATAGAAAGAATGAACATGTTTATAGAAGAGTCCATTTTCATGGAAGAGCTCTCTGTCATCAGTATGTAGATTAACCCATATTTGAGATAAGGAACTGCTATTAGCAGAAAGATGTTCATCTTGACCTTGACATTATGCTCTTTGGGATCCCACTCAATTTAACCACCCCTTTTCTTGTACACATAAACTGATCTTAGGACTTTCTTACTGTCAAGATAGAGAAGCACATCACCTTCATAGAATGTCTTCTAATTGTTGCAAAATTGTTATGAGTGATGAATATTTCATGGAAAAAGTGAAAGTGGTGTTTGGAATTGTGACATTGGAGTATCTAGCATGAAGAGCAGACATTAGTGCATATGTAATAGAGGGGAAAAAGAGATGAGATATGATCACATATTATTCATGATTAATTTATAGTACATTGTGGCCAATCAATGGAATGCATAATACATAATTTCAATCTCTTTAAGTAATTGTGTACAAGTGTCAATCCTTACATAACCTAACAATAATATGTGATCAGGCAATGATTATAGTTGTCATATACTTAATCCTAGCCCTTCTCCAACCCTCTGATGATCCTTCACTCCTCCACTTCTATATTCCTCCACTTCTTTGCTTCCCTGTTCCTCTGCTTCTCTACTTCTCCACTTCTTGTCATTCTAGTTATGTTACTCTTTGTTCTACTTATGTCTTAGTCTCACCTTTTAGATTTCTCCAATCCTATGTCTGCATAGCTCCACTTATGTTCTTCTTCCATCTCCATTTCTCTGACTTCACTTATTTACATTTTCTGTCATTGCCTTTATAACACTGTCTCTAACCTCCATATGTATATATAGTCCTGTCATATTATATGTACTTTAGCTAGTTATCAACCTAGACAATCTAGACAATCTATATAACTTAGATAACCTGGACTTCTCTTGTGCTCCTTCTTAATTCCTGCTCCTCTGAAATCTGGGACCATCAATGATCTGACAAGGGCACAGCACTCTGCTCCAAGTCACTGAAGCCAAAGTTCCACTCAATCCCCCATTTCATCAAGACAACTTCAGAGTTCATGGAGCTCCTACAGAGTTTATCTGCCAAGTCTGACCCAGTCTTAACAATAGTCCACATCAGGCTCCATTGTACAATGTCCTCATTAATTTTGAACCTTTAGAAGTATTAAAATAATTAATCACTATAGAATTGTGAAATTCATTTGATATATTCAATTAGATAACTATTTTTTATCTTTAATAACTGGAATACAGAGTATTGCTATTGTTCCTTACACACTGTAATGGTTCATAGTATATTATGTATATGTATTCATGAAATACAAATATATCTGCATGATTTATTTGAACACTTTGTTTGCTCAGAAAGAAAGACAATGTGCCACATGAGGCTATGCTATATGTGGGGCTATAAATCAGCAGTTTTATCAAGCCATTTCAACCACAACTTTATCTTTTATTTCCATTTCTAACATGATTTATATATCTAAAAGCTCCCAGTTGGTTCTCTGTTTCTCAATGTTCACCTCAGTGATGTCAATATGAATGAATTGCTTAGTATCTGATATCAAATCATTAGAGTAAGGGTAATTGATTCAACCTTCCTCCAAGTCTGGCAACCTGATGGACCTGCATATGTATGACAACATTGCAATGGTTTCTGACCACTACAAGTGCTTGTCAAATGTATTATATGATGTCAGGAGGTTCTGTGCAACATCCTCCACTATACAACTATTCTGACTGCTCATACACTGATGTTTACTTGAGACATGAGAAGGGTAATTGCCCATAATGTGCAATACAGTAATACCCAGCCAATTTCTGAAAGAGGATGGTACAGGACTACTGCTACCTCAATGAACACATGGTGAAAAACAATTACCCACTACCATTGATTGGTCAGCTAGTGGACAAGCTAAAAGGGGCTAAACTATTTACCAAGATGGATCTCCGCTGGGGATACAACAACATCCGCATCAAGGATGGCAATGAATGAAAAGCAGTCTTTGTCTGCTTCCGCGGAGCTTTTGAACCCTTAGTCATGTACTTTGGGCTATGCAACTCCCCAGCAACATTCCAAGCCATGATGAATGAACTATTTGCAGACATGGAAGACATCTGCATAGTATACATCGATGACCTAATGATATTTACAAAAACAGAATCCCGAGAAGAACATGAGAAAATTGTACAAAAGGTTCTAGCTTGCCTCAAGGAAAACAATCTATATATAAAACCAGAAAAATGCACATTCTTCGCTGAAGAAGTAGAATTCCTAGGCATGATTGTAGGAAAAGATGGAGTTCACATGGATGAATCCAAAGTAAAAGCGGTCTTAGAGTGACCAACCCCAAAGAATCTCCATGGAGTTAGAAGCTTCATGGGATTAGCTAACTTCTATCAGCGGTTTATCGCTGATTATGCTTCTATTGCAAGGCCATTGAATGACCTTACTAAGAAAGATGTTCCATTCATATGGAGCAAGAAATGCCAAGAAGCGTTTGATATGCTCAAAAGATAATTTACCACTGCCCCAGTGCTAGCATTCCCTGACATTGATTGTCAATTCCGAGTGGAATGTGATGCTTCAGATTATGCCACGGAAGCAGTGCTATCTATCCAAAAAGAGGAAAAGTGGCATTCAGTCGCCTATTACTCCCACTCTATGAACGACCAGGAAAGAAATTACCCGGTCACAGATAAAAAACTCCTCTCAGTAATGCACACGCTAGAAGCGTGGAGACATTATCTAGAAGGAGCTAGATTTCAGTTTGAGATCTGGAACGATCACCAGAATCTCCAATGGTTTATGGTCAGACAGGATCTGAACTGCTGACAGGCGCGCTGGGTGCAATATTTATCCAGATTTAATCATATATGGTACCACAAACCAGGTGCCACTATGGGAAAAGCAGATGCTCTCTTCCGCAGGGAAGATCATGCGGAGGGAGTAGAACAAGACAACAAGCAGGTTCTTGTCATTCCGTCAGAGCGGATTGGAACCATCCAGATCCAAGATGAAGGCAATAAATTATTAGAAAGAATAAAAGTTGCGACCCTTCTAATAAAGGAAAGCGAAATCCAGAAGCTCTATGAGAAGGGTTTCACAGATGATGTCAATGGTCAACTTCTAAGGACCAATAACAATAAGATCTTTGTCCCCCCAGATGAGGATCTCCGTCGAGACGTGGTAACGAACTGCCATGACACACCCTCTGCTGGCCACCCTGGTCAGGAGAAGACCCTAGATCTGCTGCACAGATACTATGATTGGCCAGGAATGGCCACCTATGTAAAAGAATACATTGCTAGATGTGATTTGTGTCAAAGAATAAAGACAGGCAATAAGCCAGCAGCTGGCAAGCTTGAGCCCTTGAAGATATCCATGGCCCCATGGGTAGACGTCTCCACAGATTTCCTCATGGATCTCCCCTTATCTAATGGAAGCGACTCTATTCTCATCATTGTTGATCGATTCAGCAAAGAAGTAGAGTTCATTCCCACCAACAAAACAGCAACTGCCTCAGAAATGGCTCGCCTATATTTACATAGCGTGTGGACAAATCATGGAATCCCACGCTCTATTGTATCTGATTGCGGACCACAATTTGCATTCCAAGTGATGATGGAATTGTGCAAACGACTCAGCATGAAACCTAAATTATCCATGGCATCTCATCCGCAGACAGATGGTCAGACGGAGAGAATGATCAGAGATCTCCAACAGTATCTCAGAATCTATTGCCATGAGAAGCAGACTGAATGGGCAAATTGGTTACCCATAGCCCAATTCAGTTATAATACGAAGAAGCAGGCTTCTACACAGAAAGCCCCATTCGAGGTCACAAGGACCTATATGCCAAGAATGGGAATAGATCCCAGCACTAGTCGCACTCCAGCAGCTGACAAGCTAGCCGATAATATAACATCTATATTAAAGTCCACCAGGGACAACATTGAGCAGGCTCAAAGAAAAATGAAGGTTCAGGCGGATAAACACTGCTCTGACGCCCCAAAGTACTCCATCAGAGATGAAGTGCTTCTATCTACTAGCAATCTGCACTTGAAGTGGGATTCACATAAATTAACAGAGAAGTGGCTTGGACCCTTCAAAATCACACGATGCGTAGGGAATAATGCAGTGCATCTTAAACTCCCACGCAATATGAAAATACACCCTGTGATAAACGTATCCAGGATCAAACCTTATCTATGTCGCCTCGACGGACAACCAGTATTTCAACCTGGTCTAGTATTAGTCAATGATGAACTGGAAGTCAAGTATGAGGTAGAGCACATCATAGACACTCGCTGGAATGGGTGACAAAAAGAATATTTGGTCCACTGGGCTGGCTACTCAGAAGAGGAGCGCATCTGGGAACCAATGTCTAACTTAAGAAATGCAACAGAAGCTATTGCGCTATTTCATGAAACGAATCCTAAGACCCTAGCATGAGGTGCCTTTACTCGTTTTAACATATTTAATCCCTATGACGTTGACAACATACCCACTCCGGTCATCTAGGAATCTGACCCATAGAGGGGGGGTGGTGTTACAATCGCTTTCTTCACTATTTAAAACTTGCTCATGGCAGGAGTCGAACTCCTGACCTCCTATATATGGAAAACCCCTATCGGCTTAAGGCCACAAGAACTTAGACATTTTCCAGCATAACTTATCATGTGACTGCTTACTCAGCACTCTAGACCACAAGTCACGTGACTTGTCACATGTTCAAGGGCTAGACCCTTATCTCTTATCTATGATGTCATCATGACATCACTCCTCATGTTTCACATGATGCATGCTTCTTTACTTCGTTCTCTCACAGACACACTTCTTTATGACTCATGCCTCCTTATTAGCCAATCATGTATTTTCTCCTTATCTGTTATGCTCGATGTAGTCGGGGCGTGGCCTACAAAAGGTTTGAGGGCTTACTGTTGCTGTACAGCTGGCAGGAGTCAAGGGAGTCCAGCAAGGGGCGTCCTTGGTGGTGATTCTGAGGACCGTTGAGGAGACGGGATCGAAGGGGTTCTGAGGACCGTCGAGAAGACAGGATCGAAGGGGTCTGGCAAGGGTATTCCTTGGCAGAGGTTCTGGGACATCGCAGGACTAGCGGTGGATCAAAGGGGTTCTAAGGAGCGTCCACTCAATAGTAGGACGAGGACTGAGGGACCAAGGACAATCCAAGATACAAGGTAGATTGTAGGAGGTCTAGGATAAGGATCTACAGCGGTGTACCGAGGGTTTATATACACAAGTCCAAGGTTAAGGGTAGGTCAGGGAAGAAGGTGAGTCAGCGAATAGAAAGTGATGGAATCACGAAGAAGGCTAAGTCACTATGGAAAGATGCGATGGCATCGGAAAAGTATCTGTAATACAACTGTGGATGAGTCACACTAAATATGTAAGTGGTAATCTGGGAAAAGGTCATGGAAAAGAAAAGAGTCCAAGCGGGACTTAAACATCATGGTTAAAGCTCTTTGGTGTACAACGGTAAGTAAGAATCAAGGAAAAAGGGTAGGGGGTCAACAAATCGTAACATTATCATGGTATGATGTCCCTTTATGGTATTTACACAAAAATGTACATATAGTGGAATAGTATATAAACCCCAGGGCTTCGAGGCTGGAGTCCCCAGCTTTGAAGTCTTGAAGATTTCCTCACAAGCTTACTGCTCTAAGGATCAAAGGGTCATTCCTCTACTCTTTGCTTCCTCTTTATATTTGAGTTGTTTCATCTTCAGACTACCATAGGTACTGACTGGAAGGAGAAGATTCACTAATTGAACCCTGCTATACTTAAAAACAAGGTCATTTTCCTTTGCCTCATTAAGTGGGCTCTAACATGGCCCTTTGGCATATAGAGAAAGAGATACTTTTACAACATTTAGATGCTATGGAGTAACACACTCTATGATACATGGACTAACCTGATGCAGGTATAACATGGACCAATCAATAATGATATCTAGCAACACAAGGTCAACTGCAGAAGTATATTCCACAAATCCAACAGATCAAAAAATAACTGATGAGAGGATTATGCTTAGCCTTGGAATAGAACTATGAAAATTGGACACATTATATTCAACAGTTAGTAAGGAGGAGAAGAAGGAGACCCACAAGAAATAAGAGGAGCAGGAGGTAAACAAGGAGCATAAGAAGAACAAAAAGCAGTAGTACAATTATTTGATGGAAGTTGTTTAGAGATTGATCCTATAGAAATGGATATAAAGATTGAAAAGGGTAGGTAAAGGTCTCTAAGTAAGATACTAGCTGAATACACTACTGTAATGGGCATCAATAGGAGCATTTCAATTGTATGTATCTCATTAGTTTAGCTAGTTATGTATATACAATTCATGATTTGTGGCTATACACCAGTAAAATAGTTCTTACATCATGATTTGATATGTAAATGTGCTAATGCAGCATGTCAAATCATTAGTCATGAGAAGATCAGTTCAATTAATCATAACATAATGTATGTTTAATGCTTAGTACAAGAATAATAATGTAAGCAATGGGAAAATAACTAATTATTATATGACAATTGTGAGATCCTATACTACAAATACTATGATACTATTTTATAATCTATTCAGATAACCAAGCCTTGGTAAAGAGGTTCAAAAAAGTGCTTAATGAGTTGTATATTCACACATACTCACTCTTGTGTATATTTGATATACAGTGGCTTAAAAAACTGTCTGGATGTTTGCATATTTTTCATTAAGCATACCTAAACACAATAACCCTAATCCTCGCCCTAACATGGTTAGTGTATGAAATGAGGTACTTACTCTTGGCTTTCTATCAGTACAAGGGTCAAGAGATTTGGTTAAGATTTGATTGATTGGCAGCCATTTTAAGTGATAACTCATTCAGATAGTTTTTTGACTTTTGTTTCTAACTACATGTATTGGATTATAAAATGCTGTAAAGTGCTTATAGATCTTATGTAAGTACTCAGTCATGACAATATTATGTAATTGATGATGTGACAACAGATACAAATACTTCTATTACCTCATTTCCATTATGAAATTCATCTTCTTTAATCAATAAATTAATATTAACTTTTTGACTTTTTTGATATCTTCAGAAGGCAGATTGTCTCCCAAATTGGTCTAGGGAAGTCCATAGTAACTGGGGACCTTCAAGGAATCCAAGTGAAGATAGAAATCTTTTATGGTAGCTGTTTT